>JAQZBX010009854.1:0-30424 GCA_029593785.1 Cabassous unicinctus
AAGAAAATCCAGATGAACAAAGAAGAAATTATTCACCTCTCAAACCCTGTGTTGACACTGCCATATCTAGGTGTTTTTCAGAGTGTCCTTGAAAAAAATTTTTGGTTATCCATTCCATTGATATATGATCACATACCACATCATGTGGAGAAAGGTAGCAACGAATGGCATTTTTAAACGTTTTGCAAATGTCTTTAATAAAAAATTATGTACTGAAATAAAAACATTTAAAAACATTAAAAAAGCAAGCAAACAAACAATTAATGAAATTGCTGAACATCTTATGTTCTCATTTTATTGATTTACATATAACTTAAATTTTTGAAAGAATAATGTAGCAGTTAAGAATGTGAACTCCAGAGCCTCTGGCTTCAATTCATCTTCTGGCTGCAACACTTACCAAGTCGATAACCTTCGGTAGAAAATTAACTTCTCTGTACTTACAATTTCTTCATTTGTTAAATAGTGATGACAATAACATGCATCTCATAGGATTGGTGGAAAGATTATATGAGTTAATATATATAAAGAACTTGGAACGGTACCTGGCCCTAGCAAGGGATATATAAAAGTTTGCTACTTTTTATTGTTACTGTCATTGTTATTAATGTTTCCTTAATTAGTAAAGAGCACTTGTTTATGCAAATATGGCACACTATAAAAAACTAAAGTTAACATTCACATGTATTTTCACTATTTATATTTGAAATAAGATTGGGATTCAGTCATGGAGTTATTTTGTGAAGCAGATTTTCATTCATCCATTCAATAAACTCTTCTTAGGCTCTCAGTTTGTGATGGACACTGTATTAGTCAGCCAAAGGGGTGCTGATGCAAAGTACCAGAAATCTGTTGGTTTTTATAAAGGGTATTTATTTGGGGTAAAAGCTTACAATTACAATGCCCTAAAGAGTCCAATTCAAGGAACCATATGAGGTACTTTCTCACCTAAGTCAGGTGCCTTGTGTTGAAGCAAGATGATTTGTGATCCCTGTGAGGGTTCAGTCTTCCTCTCTTTCACCTACAGTCTGGCATTGGACTTGTTTCTTCCTGGACTTTCTCAGTGCTGCAAACTATCAGGAGAATGGCTCAACTCTTTCTGGGGCCACAGGATCAAAGTTCTCTCCTTTGTAGTGTCTGTGGAGCTCTCTCTCTTCCTCTGTGTATCTTCTTCTGTGAGTGTCCATTTATTTCAGCCCACCAAGGGGGCAGGGACTCAACCCTGAGTCATGCCCTACTGATGTGGTTGAATCAAATTCCTAATCTTAACATAATTTAATCAAGACATGTCAACTGAATCTAATGCATTCAAAGGGTATCACACCCAGAAGATCAGACCAGTTTACAAACATAATATTTCTCTTTGTCGGGGTGCATAATATAATATCAAATGGCCACAGACACCATCCTAGATGTTGAAGAAACAAAGATTTATGAGACATAGTTCCTAAGATCAAGCCTTTCAATCTAGTCAGGGAAAATGTAAAAGAAACTGAACCATTGTCATCTAATGTGCTAAGATATTTCCTTGAGATGGAAAGGCAACAGCTATATGAGTGTGGCAGTTTGATATTGTTTATGAATTCCAAAAATAAATATTGGGTTGTGCTTGTAAACTGATCTGTTCCTCTGGGATCTGTGTGTATTAGATTGTACTAAATTCAGAGGTTTCACTTTTACTTGATTAAATTATGATTAAGGCTTTGATTTAGCAACATAAGTATGGCGTTGAGTCCCTGCACCCTTGGTAGGTGGGGATTCACAGAGAAAACAACATGGCAGAAGAAAGAGTTTTGAGTTTTGATGCTGGAGCTCTGGGAAGTAAACACACAGGAGAAGAACACAGAGGAATAGAGAGAGCTCCATAGACATGGCAGAGGCCCTGGGAAGAGAGAGAGTCTGATAGTCTGCAGCTGACCTTGTGGAGAGAACAGAGCAGCTGAGCCTGGAAAGAATTGAACCCTGGGGAGAGAGACAAAGTCTTATGCCAGCCTACAGCTGAGATCGGAAGTTACTGGGACCATGGAGCCTTAGGAGGAAGAGGAAGGCTGAACCTTACAGAGACTGGCAGCCATCTTGTTCCAACATATGGCAACTTTGGTGAGAGAAGTAACATGCTTTACGGCCTTAAATCTGTTGACAATACCAACAGATTTCTGGTATTGTGCATCAGCACCTCTTTGGCTGACTAATATAGAATTTGGTACCAGGAGTAGGGTCATGCTTTTGCAATTACCAAAATGCTGGAATGGTTTTATAAATGGGTAAGGGGAATTTTTTGGAGGAATTGTGAGATGCTTGATGGAAAAGGCCTAGAGTGCTTTGAAGAGAATTTTGGTAGGAATATGGACAATAAAGAGACTTTTGATGAGACATTAGAAGTAAATGATGAAACTTTTATTGGAAACTAGAGGAAAGGTGATCCATGTCTTAAAGTTGCATAGAACTTAACAAGATTAACTCCTGATATTTTATGGAAGGCAGAATTTTAAAATGGCGAGCCTGTGCATTTAGCTGAAGTACTTTTCCAAAGTAAACTTGGACAATGCCACTTGGCTTCCCCTTGCAGCTTATAGTAAAATGCTAGATGAGAGAGATAAGCTGAGAACTGAATTGTTGAGCACAAAGAAAACAGAAACTGATTCTGGAAATTCCAAGCCTCGGAAAATCAAGCCGCTAGTTGATAGTGCTCTATTTGAGAAATTGACTAAATTTGAAACTTGTAAATCAGGGTTGGAAATGCAGTTATCCAGGAAAGACTTGTGGAAAATCTTACAGTCTGATGGCTTGGACCCCTGCTTCTTGCATGCTAAACCAATAAGCTTTCTGAGAGAACTGTATGAACAAAGCCACTTTCATCTTAGACTAGAAGGGACATCAATGGGATATTTGGAAAGGAAAAAGTCTTTAAGAAGAAAACCATGGAGGCTGAGATCAGTTGAAGAGGGTAGATGCTCCCACCCTCTGTTCAGGGAGAGTTTTGCCACCTCAGGGTACAGAGAGGGTGGAGCACATTCCCCTAGGATTGGGGAGGATATAGTGGACACCTCATAGGTCAGAAATGGGTGGGCCTGTCTCTCATAGATTAGGGAAGGCCAGGTTGCCAACTCATTGCTCTGAGGGGGTTGGGCCTTTATGCCAAAGTTTAGGGAGGATGTTGTCTTCACTTTACTGTACTAGGGGGGTTAAGACTTTACCCCAGAGGTCAGGGAAGTTGTGGCCATCACTCCAAGGTACTTGGAGGGTGGGGTCTGGAGCTCGGTCACCATCCAGTTGCTTGATGAGTGTGGAACCAAGAAAATGACCATTGGGTAAGTCTGTGGAAAAGGTGGGTCCTCATGAGGCCCCAGAGAGAAAAAACCTTTATCTTGAGAATGACTCTCAGACTTTGAAATCTAATGGAGTATGCCTTGAATTTCAGTACTGTTGGGGACCAATGACTAGTGTTTCCCTCCCAATTTCTTCTTATGGTAATGCAAGTGTTTATCCTTTTTTCTGTCCATTTGTATGTTGAAAACAGACAAATAGTTTTGTAAGTTTCAGAGCTCTACAGCAAGATGGGACTTTGCCCTAAGACAAACTGTATTTCTTTAAACTGATTGTGATATGATTTTATACTTAGCATTGACACTGAGTTAGGTTTTTTTCTTTTAATATTGTAATGACTCTTTGGAATTCAAAGGGTGCCATGTGGCAGTTTGATATTGTTTATGAATTCCAGAAATAGATATTGGATTCTGTTTGTAAACTGGTCTGTTCCTCTAGTAGAATTAGATCATATTAAATTCAGAGGTTTTACTTTTACTTGATTAAATTATTATTAAGGCTTTGATTCGGCCACATAGGCATGATGTTGAGTCCCCACCCCCTTGGTAGGCAGAGACTCACAGTAAACAACACAGAGGAGAGAGTTTTGAGTTTTGATGCTGGAGCCCCAGGAAGTAAATACACAGGAGAAGAACACAGTGGAATAGAGACAGCTCTATAGACATGGCAGAGGCCCCAGGAAGAGAGAAAGCCTGATAGTCTACAGCTGACTTGTGGAGAGAACAGAGTAGCTGGGCCTGGAAAGAACTGAGCCCCAGAAAGAGAGACAAAGCCTTACGTCAGCCTACAGTTGAGACTGGAAGTTGCTGGGACCATGGAGCCTTAGAAGGAAGAGGAAGGCTGAACTCTCACAGAGACCAGCAGCCACCTTGCTCCAACATGTAGCAACAGACTTTGGTAAGGCAAGTAATGTAGGCTTTGTGGCCTGGTGACAGTAAGCTTTTACCCCAAATAAATACCCTTTACAAAAGCCAACAGATTTCTGGTATTGTGCATCAGCACCCCTTTGGCTGACTAATAAAACAAGGTAAGACAAAGATTCTATTTTCCTATTCTTTAAAATCTAAATGAAGAATGAACCAGCAAACCAGCAGAAGCCTTCAATTCCGATATTGCCACTTTAGTTTGTATTGTAAGTAGGTAATTGTAAACTGAGCCAATATGTATCTAACATAGTAAAATAATTGTACAGTCATTGCAAACCTTAGTTTTGATAAATGAAATCCACAGATAATACAAAAGCAATTTTATCCATTATTTCAATAGTCTTCACTCTCTGCTATTTGTCATTGCTCCCTGAGCAGCAAAAATTATAAATATAAGTTTGATTTACTATCCTTTACACAATGTACATACTTAAGGAGGTGTCAGCACCCACAAAACAGTCAGAAGAGGAGAAGCTAAAAAGTCAATGAAAGCGATAATTAAAACCATTAAAAATTTAAGGCTTTCAGAGATAATTTAGTACAAATCCTTAGTGTTAAAGATGAAGGCACTGAGGTCCCATGTGGGCTTGAATCAATGTCTCTCAGCTAGTTGGCTGCAGAACAGAAACTATAACCCAGATGTCTAATGAGCAATGCTCATTAATTTATCCTGAAGAAAATGACAGAGGTGCAACATTTCAGGCACACAAGCTTTGTCCTCATTCTCTAATGCATTACACAGTTCAAGGTCAGTATTTAAAGGAAAGGTGTTCCACCAATGAATGTATTCATTCCTGGAGAAAATAACATAGAAGACAGGGGAGGGGTGGTGAGGGACAAATGGTAAAATCCCTAGGTGTAAGGAGTTGGTTATATAACAGTCAGAACTATGCTATAGCAAAAGAAGTGCCATAAGATTTTAAGAAAAGAACTAAGGGACAGAAATGTTTAAAATAATGGATATATTTTCACAGCACTAATTTTATTAAAATGGATTCACAGTTTACTCTTAAAAGTATTGAATGCTTAGAAAAATTATCTAATAAAATTTTTAAAATATCAGTATCTACAAATTCATAGATTTCTTTCTCCCTCTTAAAATGGTTACAATGCTGGCTATATGTTAATTTTTAAGCAAATAAACTCATTTATCTTTTATGCTCACAATGAAAATGTTACATTTTTTTCTAATACAAGACCTAAAATACTTTGTTTAAAACGTATATAAAAATACAATGAAGCATAGTATTTTCTTGATAGTTTCCATTTTCTTTATGATGGGTTGCATAATTAACTTCATTTTAACATTTTTTTGCCAATTATTAGATTACTTTCATATTTACTTTTCTTAAAATTGAAAATTTAGTCAGCTTGTCCACAAGTCCTTATGTATTTGAGGATACTGCTCTCTTGGAAATGGTGAAATTCTGAGGCAACCCCATGATTCTTTGTTCAAAATCATTCCCCTGAATCCAGCTTTGTGATAGTTATTTTCATGACAATTGCAAATGATTCCTTTTATTTTATCAATAGTTACCAGGAGATTTCCCTTCTTATATGATTAATAATATCTAGGAAATGCTCTACAAATCATTATGTAATATTAAGTTTATGTTTTATACTAACAGTTTCATAATATTAGAATTAAGCATATAAAAAACCGATAATTAAGAAAATAGATCAAGCATCAAGAAAAAAGTTGAATTATCCCAGAAATTTGGGTAAAGATTTATATCTTAGAAAATTTAACACATTAACTAAATTAAAGAAAAAGAAAAACATCATGATCAACTAATAAATGTGCTAGTCCTTCCATTATGTTCTAAAACAATTTATAACACTCTTAGAAAATTAGGAATATAAAGATATGTTCTTGACCTGATAAAGGCCATTATCTGAACTCCTTTATCAAACATATGGTGAAACAATAAATCTATTTTTTTAAAACAAGAAACAAGACAAGGGTGCTTCCTTCTATTATAATTGCACTGTAGGTTCTAGCCAGCACAAAAGAAAAATGAATCAAAGTTTTAAAATGTGGTTTAGAAGAAGCAAGTAATTAGCATTTATAGAAGATAGGATTGCTTACATTTAAAAAGTAAATTATTCAAATTAATAATTAAATTCAGTAAATTTTCTGAATTTCCAATTAATATGCTAACTCCAATGCATTGTATTCTCAATACAGAAAGTTTGTGTGCCTGGAGATACTTGGTCTAAACTTTGGTCCCTATTTTAAAGATATTAAGTTTTCAGAGAATGGTTATAAACAAGATCATATCATTGAATCAAATCCCAGCTTTTTATTTATCCAAACATTTCCACTATGATATGTATTAGTCAGCCAAAGGGCTGCTAATGCAAAATACCAGAAATTGGTTAGTTTTTATAAAGGGTATTTATTTGGAGTAGAAGGTTACAGTTACCAGGACATAAAGTACAAGTTACCTCCCTCACCGAAGTCTGTTGCCACGTGTTTGAGCAAGATGGCGGCCAATGTCTGCCAAGAATTCCTCTCTTCCTGGGGCTCATTCTCTCTGGGCTCAGCTGCTCTACTTCCTCCACAAGGCTAGCTGTAGACTATCAGGCAAATGGCTTGTCTCTGTTCCCAGGGCCTCTGCCGTGTCTCATCGAGCCTTCTTTCTGCTCCTCTGTGTCCTTACTTCCCAGGTTCCAGCATCCAAAACTCTAAACTTACTTCTCTGTGGTGTGGTTTCTCTGTGAGTCCCTGCCTACCAATGGGGCAGTGACTCAATATCCTACTGATGTGGCCCAATCAAAGCCTCAATCATTATTTAATCAAGTAAAAATGAAACCTCTGGATCCAATATAATCTAATATGCCCTGAGGGACAGACCAGTTTACAAACATAATCCAGTATCCATTTTTGGAATTCATAAGCAATATCAAACTGCTACAGATATGACATTGGCATTTAATCAGGTGATTACAAGTACATACTGCTGCTTAATTTTCTTTCCAGCTTGGTAAGTTCTTTAAGCTGATGTTAAACCTCTCCAGAAAACTTTTTTCTAGCCTTGCCAAGTATAGCTGACTTCCCACTTTGGCATCCTCATCATACTACTAGTACTATACTTCTACAAGACCCCTATTTTCTGTTTTACTTGGATGCTTTGAGTCCCTGCCAACTAGACTGTAAGCATCTTAGGAACAGAAAACATGCATTATTCATGTTTCTATCTTGAGAGAATGATAGAATGACTCTAAGAATGAAATAAATTATCTTGACCCTTTGACCTTCATGGCTTATGCTAGAAGGGGGAGTAAAAAAAAAAATAATCAAAAAGCATATAATTTCTGACTACAACATTGTAGAATGTTCCTGTCTGCAGCATTGGAGAATAGTAATTATAGGTGAATGTTTTAGTTTGCTAAATGCTGCCAAAGCAATATACCAGAAATGATTTGGCTTTTACAATGGAGTTTTATTTCTGTATATGCAGTTATTTATATTCCTCCATTTATAAAGGATTCCAGCAAGAGGATTAAGGTACACCCTGGGTAAATCAATCTAATCAAATGCCCTTAACTGAAGTAATTTAAGCAAACGGTCTCACCTACAATATGTCTACATGCACAGGAATGGATTACCTTCAAGAACAGGATTTTCCAGGGTCTACAAAATCTTTAAACTGCCACAGTAAGATTTCAAAAAGGCTTTGTCAGTTATTCAATATAATTTAGGGGTCTAAAATTGTGTGTGTTTCTCTGAATATTTCTTTTTAGGGCCTAGAATTTCCACTCACCATTGAAATATGATTATTGCTTTGGCTATGACTTTCCATTTGTGGTATTTAAAGTGACATACATTCCATATGTTGTTATAACATTTCATCTTGACCCTGTTTGGTGTAATTTTCCAGGAATATTTTCAGTGAAATCTAAAGTGCACTACCAGTACTAAGACAAGGGTTTAATGTTTTTCTCTAGGAATTTGGACATTCATCATTGAGGGCAATAATCCATCAACAGGGAGAAAAGTTATAATACTTCAATAGAAAACAAGTACATTAGGGTATTAATCCATCGAACTAGAAACATTACCTCCTTCTACATATCTAGTGATGATATAATTAGGAAACTTTTCAAGAGACCCATTTTATTGATAAGCAAAGCTTGCATGTCATAGATCAAAGTGAAAGCAATTCTGAAAGATCTAATTTTTTAAAAAGTGGGGGAGGAGCAGATACAAAAATCCCTTCAGAGGTATTTGGAAATCACTAGTGAGTGAATGGGAGAGGCGAAGCAGGACAAAACAAGACTTGTACAGAAAAAACAAAATATCTTTTGCACATTTGGCAGTCAACAGATCAAAGAGACAAATTTTTCACTTATAGCTGACATAGAAGTGTGTTAATGCTATCCTGAGGTATTAGGAAAGACAACTTCATAAAATGTTTCAATGGCTTCCCATTGCTCACCAAATGGCAATGCTTCAGATCTATTCTCATAGTATACTCCACTTTTCCTTTGAAATATGTATCAGAATTATATTGAAGTCTACGCTAAGGAATTTGTGCTTTGTTCAGTACTGGGAATATTTTATGTGTTCTTTGATCTAGGAAGTGATATGTTATAATAGGACCTAGAGAACATTATTCCGAGAGATTTGAAGAAATGAATTGAAGAGAAAAAGATTGGGACTCTAAAGTAATCAGTCTCCAGGGTATTTTAGTAGAACAAATTTTAGGTAAGGAGGCCATGTCTCACATTGTAAAGTGAGGCCATATAAGAAGGAATGAAATGTTCCAGAAGTTATGAATCTGCATTAGTTGCATTATTACCAAAATGTGTAATATTAACAAAAATCTGTACATTTAGAAGGAAAGCTCAGGTTGTTTGGATTTTGTTTTTAAGAAGAGGAAATGAGTTCATGGCTGGATTTGAAATGATAGCAAGAATAAAACCCAAAAAATACTGATAGAGTTAATATTTTTAGCTGCTTATTATGTACCAAGCACTAATCTCAGTGTTTATTTACTACTTGCCATAAAGCCATTATTCAAATGAGGCAACTGGGGCCCAAACTAGTATTATCACCAAAGTTATTTTAGTAATTGGTAGAACCAGGATTCTGGCTATAAGAGTGTGTTCTTCTCCAATTTGCCATCTACAAACAAATGTGTCAAATAGGGCTTAGGAAAGAACTCAGAGCTGGTGAATGGAAACTGGATAGAGAAGAAGTCATCAGAGTATGAGAATATAGACTATTTATTTTGAGGGATGGCCAACTGTGTAGCTTTAAAAAAGATCAGATTCCTGAGTCCAAATCCGAGGATCCTGCATCAGTAGGTTTGAGTAGAGACTGACATAGCTATTTAAAAGAAGACCCACAAGTGATTTTGATTTATAAGCAGGATAAGAATTGCTAGTGCAGAAAGGCAAGGTTCAAATAAAAGTCTGACTTTAAAGACAGTGTTTTCCTCTACCCCACTAAACTGATGTTTCTTTGATATTGTGTTTTCAGAGCACTGGGGTTGTAGATTAAAAGGATGAAGAACAGACATTATGGAGGCTTCTATTCCCTTTATATATTTCAATCACAGAATCTCTGCTATTATACAGTGGGGTTCTAATAATTAAATTAATTGTTGCCCCAATCATTAAAAAGAGTTTGAAAATTATTGAACTAAGCCAAGAAACAAAGTAGGAGTAATGATGACAGGTAGGGGTGTTCAGAAGTTATTAGCAAAATAGAAGTGCAAGAACAAATTAGTTTAACTTATTTATGGAAATCATGAAAACATTGGAAAAGTCACAAACGCTATTAACTAAAAGAATAATTGAAAGATCAAGTATAGTATTCCCAATGGAGCAATGCTATTGATACCATTTCTCTTTATAAGAGAAACCAGTTATGAATTTTTCACATGAACTAAATTTTGTTCATGAAAGGCTTAATTTGGGGAAGAGATTTTTAGCTAACCACACACTAGGCGTGGAAACCTTAACATCAGGGATTCCAACTTGTCACCAAGACCAAAATGGATTCCCCTGCTATGTTGTATTAGGAGGGAGACATGTGATCTAAAATTTAAACTGAGACACTTTTGAGAATGAAATTCTAGGCACACAAGGATGTATGGCCATGCTGTCCATCAGCCGCTATGAAGGTGTACCAACATCAATATGAACACTTTTTTCTGAGTCAGTCCCTCTAGTTTACTAAAGTCCTTAGTAGATGTCTCATATTTTTGCTACTTACCTGATACCTGTTTGACACAAAGGAAGAATACAGATATAGTCATCATTCCCTTTCTAAATAAAGACTGGAAAATCTCCGTGTGTGTGTGTGTGTGTGTGTGTGTGTGTGTGATTTTTAATCTATTCATGGATCTCCCACACAATGGACAATCTTCCTTCTGCTTGACACCACAAGGATTCTCACTCCTTCTTCCCTCTTTCCCAGAATCAAATCTTTTGTTTGCCCCCAAAGAAGCAGATTCCAGCTGACCATATCATCAATGCAGTTAATATTATGATTTCCTTTTTCTCTTTTACTGGGTGTAATAAAAGCCATCAGCATATCTTTAGCTGGAAAACAATGAGAACCATATGCCAGGAGAGTTCTCAATACTTGGTCAAATTTCTGCCATCTGATCTATATTGTACTTTTTAACTGAGGTCTAATAAAATGCTCACTTTCTGAGTGTATTCATCATAGAATAAGTGGAGTATTATTAGCAAAATAGCCAGCTTAGAACATTCATGATACACAGAACTGTTAAGGTTGTGTATTACCAAAACCTGACTCCTAATGTGGAGTACTTAAACATAAGCACAAAACCAGAAACACAGGAATAAGAAAGATATAAATTATGGAAATCAGAACCAACTGTTCTTTCAGGTAGTTGATAGATTATTTAAAAAGAGAGAGATGAGCTGCTTTTGTGTATGTGTGCAATAATACTGAGATGATTTACCCACAACCTTATGTAAACCAAAAGCTTGTATTGACCTGTTGAAGTGGGAAAGCTTGTAACCATGGCAACAGAAGAGAAGTAAAATAGGTTTTGGCTGCAGTTATAAATAAGGTGAAGGAACCAGCGGGCTTTTCCTCCCTCGATCTGTGATAAAGACAACATAGAAAACAAAAATCACCATTTTTCTGTCTATGATTTTTCCAGTTTTAAAATGCACATGATAATTTGGATAAAAATCTCCATAGAGACAGTCAGTAATATACAACTGGGGGTTGGGATGTGGAGGGAGGGAGGGAGGACATGGGGAATGAAAACGAATAATAAAGATGTGGAAGGTTTTACATGATATCATTGTTCAAAGAATTCATTTCTTTTAGGAGCTACTGAAATATACCTGCAGTTCAGGATTGTACATTTGAGATCGCTTAAATATGCTTGACCCAAGATGAAGGAGAAACAATCATAAAGGCCTTTCAAATTTTTGTGCTATATGTACAATTTAGCTACAATAAAAAGGATATTAAGTAAGTGTAGTTTATAACTACATTCATTCTTACTATGTTCTAAAATCTGTTGTAAAAAAAATAATAGTATATAATGTTTCATAACATGAAACCATGCAGTCTTAATGGCCACTATCATTCATTCTGTTTATTCTTTTAAATCAAAATTGCCATCAAATTTATTTAAAAAATCTGAACCTCTTTCACCCAACACTTGGTGGCACTACTACTTCATAAGGCAAGTCCCTACAAAAGATTCCCAAATCTATGTTTCAAGTCTTTGGAAAATGCTTTGGAAACTGCCATGCTACAGTGTAATGCCTTGATTACATTACAAAAGGCATTTATAAGTCCTCTGTCCCTCTCACAGCAGTGCTTCTCTGGAAATTGAAAAATAATTTCTTAGAAACACTAATTTTGTCATACTAGGTTCATAGTGATGGAAAATTGATGAAGTGCACTTTTAGAGATGTTCTAGAGTCTCCACCAGCACTGTACAATGGAACTTCCCGAGGTGATAAAAGTATCTATATTTGTGTTAATATGTAGCCGCTAGCCACATGTGGCTATTGAACACTTGAAATTTAGCTAGCGCAACCCAGAAACTAAAAGTTTTTCTTTTTTTTTTATTTTAATTCATTTCAACTTAAATTTCAATAGTCCCAAGTGCCTAGTGGCTGCCATATTGGCCCACCCAGAAGATCTTGATCAATGCATAGGCCTCAGCGTTGCTAGAAGAGAATTGAATAAAGGGGACAGGAGGGAAGGTAAAGTATGATAAGAAAAGTGATGACACCACCCTGCTCCCCAGTACAAAACAAAATGAAATGAGCTAGTCACTCATAAAATAAAATCAGCTCACTGCCCTCCCCATTGTCACCTGTGAAAGTAGTCACACATGAACTGCTTAGACTGCCAGTCTAAAAAACGACTTCCTTTCAGTGTTTGTTTTCACCTGCATAAAGCTGGGAGGGAAGAAGACTGTTTAGAGGAGATGCTCTGGATTGTGGAATCCTTAGGGATGATTCCAGAAAGCTCCCTGTCATTCAGCCCCATCCCCAGTGACCTAACCTAAAGAGCAGATTGAGACTTTCCAAATTTGATCTTTTTTTATCGCATGGACTTCTAGACAAAGTGAAGCGATGGATTTTACACAGTGAATTGCAATAACGAGAGGGATGATTCACAGATGCTGTTTGCCATAGGAATGAGGGCATATTTGAAAGGAGAATGGGGAAAGTGGCGCTCCCATTGCTGCCACTCAGTTCCTTCACCCATCTTCCCTTTTATCTCCTTATGGGGCTTATGCGATTCTTATTAAATTCTACTCTCTCTCCCTTACTAGGTGTTGAGCTCTCAGAGAAAAGGATCTGTTCTTTTTTTGTCTTCATTTCTGGCTACTTCTGCTCCCTAACCCTGTGCATCCATGGTGACTCTTTTCCCACTGGCAGAGAAGATGAAGGGATTAAGAGAATTGAGATGTTGCAAATGGGAGTTCCTCTATTATAAAAGCAATGTGCTGATAACAACCTCCTTAGTGACAATGCAATTACTCTGCTGACAGTTATGGATGTGCAGGAATTACTGCCAGAGTCTTGTAAGAAATCTATTCCGGGATATGAGTTTGATATGAGTGTTGCTGTGGTATTAAACACCGTGGCATACCAAGAGTGACTTTACGTGTGACTTCGGTCAAAAAAATTTTTTAAGGTATTCTGCAGCTCTATTACTTGAATTTATAAGCACATAAATCTTTGTGAAACAATATTGTGCTTTTCACTCATCTGCTTCCTGCTTCCCTCAGCTGGTCAAAATCTGTACTCAATTCCTACGGACCATATGCCAAGATTATTCCCCTCACTTCTATCACGTAAGAATTTTCATTTTATTCTTCCACTTCCCTATAAATAATCATTTCTGTTTGTAATCCAGTTATGGTTTAAAATACGTACAGAATGGACTTGGTGGTTACTTCACATGTTCATAATTATCTTCTCACATTTTCATTAATATTTCCCTTGATCATTCCCTGTCTTTATCATTTTCCCCAATTGTAAGTCTCTGAGAATCACAGGGTTTTAAAACATAAATAAATTTAGAAATCCAATGGTTAAGCATATCTTAACCTTCAATCCATTAACCTCCTGAAAATTGTAGACAATTTGTTGTTTGTGTTATATTATATCTCTTTCAAGGGCCAACTGATTGAAAATGTACCAGCTATTTAAGAATTTAATTTAAAAATTGTTAACTAAGCATAAAAGATAACAAGAAAATGCTTAGGCATCACAGAGGTAGCAACTGTAGGAGACAGTCACCACTTGTGCTCAGGAAACAAAGACAAAAGCTTCTGACTTAGCAAAGAGGCCCCTGGGAGCCCAAGCTCCGATCACCCAGGAGGGGGCGGGTCTGGTGTCCCGGGATGGGAGGCAAGATGAGGTGGGCTCTGCAAATGTTGGAAAAGCTGCTAACTGGATTCAGCTGCTGCCACGGAAAGACTGCTGCCACCCGGGAGAAGGAACGTTGCAGTGATGCTACAGGAACCTCCTGAAGCCAGGAAGCCCACGCAAGGCAGATAGGAAGCAGACAGGAAGAAGTCTATTCCTCCTCCTTCAGCCTTGCCGCCTCCCTCCAATAAGCTGTATTTGCAGAGCCTACGAGGAAGACAGCCAAAGAGCGCAGGGAGTTGGAGCTCCGCAATCACTAGGGTGTAGAAGGGTGGGCTTGAGGCTGAGGGACAATAAAGATAATTGCCACAGAGTATAGACATTTTTATAGAGATAGAACCCACAATTTTATTAGCTTCTCAAAGGAATATGTGACCTTCCACCCCCTGCCAAATTATTAAGAATCATGGAACAGTCAGAAAAGATAAAAGAACCAAATGATGACAAGCCACCTTCTGACCTTCTGCTACCCTCACCTCCTTTTCTACTGTGTGTCATTCACCAATCTGGGGAAGATGTTAAGTCTAAGGAAAAGGCCCTGCTAGACCTTACCTGGGGAACCTGGGATCAAGCAGCCCCAGATGCTTATCAGAACAGGAATTCTCAGTGGCAGGGCCTCTTGCCCCTGAGTGGAAAAAAACACAAACAGCTTAGATTGGTCGCTCTTCTCCAACGTGGGGAGGAGCTAAGTTGCCATCTTTTGACTCCAACCCAGACCAGGTTTAGGGCATTCTGGAAGACCTGCTGTGACGGACTTCTTCCCCTGCTCTTTCGGGCTTTTTGTGCTATGTAAGTGACAAGGAGATTTGCCCTTTCTGGACTCTATATTCTGTACAATGAAGGAATCATTTGCTGGAAATTTCCATTGTGCCCTAAACCTATGTTCCCAGGACACAGCGTAACTCACTCCACTGGGAGATTCCAACAGAACGGCTGCAGCTTAGTCCATACTCAGCTACCCAGGACTTTGATTAAACAATCCACCACTGGTGAGGAGTTGGCATCTAATACGCCACTGGGTTTGGTTTACAATATACAGTGAGCCTGCAAGTGACAATCACCAGTGAAAGGGACTGATTGTCACAATCTCAGATCCTTGGGAAAATAATAGATGGATAGATAGATCTGATAAAATTAGCACATCTCACTAACTGAATTGAGAAGTGAAACACACTACTGATTAGAATTAGAATATTAGTTTTACTGCATTAGGTATACTTCTCTGAGCACTTTTCCCTGCTTCACAAGTTGAGCAATTCCACATGGGCACCTTTTAGTCTATTAAGTGTAAATCTTAAATGCTCTTCACATTGTCAGTTATATCGATATATGCGTATCTTTGTTTGTCATGGCCTCCTCTTTACAAGAGTACAAAATAGCCTTTGGCAGCACATGTTCTTCCTTTATCTTGGAATCCTCATTGGCCCACAGCAGACATCTATGCAGTTGGGTGAATATGTTGGATTTCAGTCTGATTCAAAACAGATTCAGTTGACTCAAACAAATGAGAATATCAATGTGATCTCAGTAATTTCTTCTTAGAAAATAGATCCAATTGATAAAATTCTAAATTTCACTGTTTGAAAGGACTTGAAAAGTCATCAATTTTACCAGGACTTTAAATCCTAAATTCTATTTTATTTGTATGTATGTGCATTTGTAGATACAGGTACAGAGTAAATACATATGCACACACATACGTCTGTCCATATATATTTACTTAAGCTTGCACTTTGTTGTGGAATTTTTTCTCTAAGTTTTCAATGATTTGTTTTATTCATTTTTTTAACACAGCAAGCTTGTGCTCATATTTATGTTTAAGAAGTCATAAAAGTGAAAAGGAGTAGTAATACTCATTAGACTTATAGCAAATATCATAAACATATAATTGCTTCCCAAAAAAGGGAAATAATTAATACAAGATATTGTATCATACTTCTCAATTTAGTATATGAGGCATCTTTTTATACTCTGTGTCCATTTGTAAATGCTTTGGACAAGAGTATAACTGGGAAAACAATAAATGGATGAGCTACAGAATAACATATTAAGATAAGAATGCTACTTGAAAGGTAAAATGCCATATAGACTGAGAACAAAAATAAATAAATAATAAGTGTATTAAATATGTATTTAATATATAAAGTAGTGCATTTCATAATTTATGTAGTTTTAACTTTTTAAATAAAAAATATAAGTATAAACTGCAATTAATAACTCCTTTGAAAAGTACTATCCCAAGCAACCCACACTGTGAGCCACCACCTGAACAACAAACATTCATCCATTCACAAGATGTTGATGGACCACCTACCAAAGAATTTCTTGCTCTCTAAGGGTACAGTAGTAAATAAGACTGACAGGGTCACTGCACTCGTTGATTTACATATTACTGGGGAAAAAAATTATGCAATAAGTTAGCCTTACATGAATTAAACTCTGATAGGCACTATGAAGAAAATAAACCAGCTGCTGTAAAATGGGCAAAACCTCATATAACTCTAGGTGGCAGGAGCAGCAAAGGCCCTGAAATAGGAAAGAATTGGTAATTTGGGAAACTATGTGTGTCTGGAGCTTGGAGGGAAATGCAAGAGATGCTTTGAGTTGAAAGTAGAGCAAGATCAAACAGAGCCTGGTCGAAATTAAAATGGACTTTAAATTTAATTCTAATGGGAAAGAAATGGAAGATTTTAAATAGGAGTATGATATGATTTGATGGATTTTTAAAAATATGACTCTGAGCATTTTATGGAGAATTGATTATAGGAGAAAAGGGGAAAACTAAGGAGACCACACAGAAAGTTATTTCAGAAGCCCTAGTGAAAGATAATTTGGATGTTAATCATGTTCTAGAGAGAAAGAAGAAATTAATGAAATTGAGATATATTTTGGAGGTGAAACTAATAAACGGTTAATTCCATATAGAGTTAAGGAAAATGAGGAATCAAGGTTAATTTCTGAGTTTTAACTTGAGTATCTGGGTAAGTTGGATGTTGTGAAATAAATACTGGTGAAATAAAGTGGAGTTATTATGTAAGAAGTTGGACAAAAATGTCTAGCATGGTAAGGCTTGAGCTGATGCATACATTTAGGATTTTTGAGCACATAGAAGAATGGGATGAGGGTGGGAATAAAAGATAATGGTGGCCTGACCCTGTCCCTAGAAAGTCCAACATGTGGAGACAAGGTAGTAGAAGATGCTCCATCACAAAGATAGAGAAGGGAGAGATCATTGAACTTGAAATTAAAATGGGGATCTATGATGTGAAAAAATTCTGAGCAGGGGAGTATTTTAAGGAAAAGGAAGTGTGTGATGAAGATTCAATATCACATCGGATGAGGACAGAGTAGTGTCTACTGACTTTGGCACCACTGAGGTCAAATGACCTTGACGAGAAGAGTTTCAATAGGGCTGTGAGATGAGCCCATGGGGTGAGGAGTGGATGCCCAGCACAAAGCTCTCTAGTCACTACACTGTTTTTATAGCCCACGTTTTACCTACTTTCTTCAATATTCATTCACACTGTTCTGTACAGTAACCCAAGTACTGTGTCAGTCACTTTTCTGCTTCTCTGCCTCCTTTAATCATCTGGTTAAATATCTTTATTTAAATTCTGGTTCCTCATCTTAAAATACTTTCCCATCTCCTATTTCCCTGTCCTACTCCAAGATTTGCCTCTCATGTCCTCTCTACTTTGAATTCTTCCCTGTTGATTCTAATCAGCCATAAGTGCCTTATTATGCCTGAATCTCTTATAGCCTATCCCACCTAGAATTTAAATATCAAGAGATAATTGTGACTATGAGTCCAGGAATATCCAAATCCTGCACTGCCCAAAATGCCTCTCTCAGGAGCGGGGGGAGGGATCTATTTACTTATATATCCAAGGAAAATAATAAAAATAATTTTTAAAAAACACCACATTAAAACCCATTGCAGGGCCTCAAAGAATAAAAAATAAAAAAACCATGCAGGAGAATATTGCTTAAAGTACTGAACAAGACCTCCTCTTCATCCTCTAAATTAATTTTAGGATACCTTGCTCGGAATTTTAAAGAGAGAGGGCACATGAATTTTAAAAGAGAGAGGGCACATGAAGGAGAGAGAGAGAAGCAGCTTTACATAGGAAATCCTAACTTTTTTCACCATTTGGAGAAGGTAGAAAAAAGAAATAGACACCTTCCCTAGGTCTCTTTAAGACAAAGGAGGAAGAAAGCAGGAGAGGACATTTGCAGCAAAAAATATATAAGTAGAGGGACAGAGAGTCTATGCATTTTGGAGCACAGAAGTAGAATACTCTCTGCCAGAAGCTTATCTCCATCTCTGGCCAAGAATATTAGCAAGTCGTCCTCTCAGTGAATAGCCAGGATAAAGTGAGTCTAGTGTGAAAGAAGAAAAAACATGTTCCACTTTCCTGGCCATGAGCTGACTTTCACCAACATGTCTTATGGCAACTCAAATATCCTTTTTTAAAAACAAATCAATTGTATCGATACATATTAATAAAGCATGCAGTTCATTCAAAGTGTACAATAAATGGTATTTGGTATAATCACAAGTTGTGCATTCATCACTTCAATCATTATTAAAGCAGTTTTCATCATTTCAATAATAATAATAATAAAAATCAAACAAGAAAATTCCTCACCTCTCAATCTCTCTGTTTCCCCTGCTGTACGTAGCTGCTGTTTCTGGCTATTCTTGCACAATTATTTATTTGTTAAGCAGTTTTATTGAGTTATATTCACATACCATATGATCTATCCAAAGTACTTCCAGTTTCTTTATCTTTCCCCAAATACAATATGAATGTACCATGAGCAAGAAAATATTATGTCACCTATGTAAGCATTTTTGCTTGTATCTTTTTAATTCTGTAGGGCTCCATAAAATGAGCATGATGTGATCCATCAACACAGTTATAAAATTAATCATGACATGATTAGCAACCAAAGGGACACATTCATTGTTCAGGATTAACTTCCAATAAGGTGCTGGATGACCATCCAATAGACTAAATCAAGAGTTGTACCATGGACTGCAGTTACCTCCCTGGAATTCCTTAAGAAGGAAGTTATTTAATATTCTCTATTTCTGTGAGCTTGTAACCCAGTGAGTATATGAGCATGGATTGATGGATGGATTGAAATGCTCCCTGAAGATTTTAGATCTCCAGAGAGAAGAATACATAAATATGGGAGCTGTTCAAATATTTTCCTCCCCTGTGCTCATTATACTTTACTGGACAGATAATTTTAATTATTTTTTAAGAGCATATAATTAAGAACTGTGGTTATAGTGTCTCGATCAATTCAACTCAGTATAAAAATGAGATTCAGAAATGCATTTCCCAAATTGTGTTTTGAAGATGTTAGGTACTCCATGAAAATTAAGTCTACAAATAAAAACATGCATTTATAAACTTATAGTGTGCATTGGCTTATTGCATGCTCTGTGAAGTCCTTAAAAAAAACTTGAGTTAGAAACATTACACTAGAAAAATCTCTTCCATTGCACTTTAGGCAGGATCTACTTGTTCATTCTCACTCTTGTGACTCTGCTTCTGCTGCTTTCTGCATCTATTCCCTCCTCTGTCTCTGTCTGTCTTTATCAGGATCATTGAGGCTGCTTCAGTGGCTATGATACAATGATTCTACTGACAGAAATGACTCTTTAGGACTGCAGCCACCTTGCAATGCAGCAACTTCTTTTTGTTGTTGTTGTTCAGACATTTAAATATGAGACCTTCATTTTAACCATTGCATTGGAAGAAACAACCTGGAAAAATGCTTGGGGATTTTTAGTTGCCTCAGCTTGAAAGAGACATAAATATCTCTTCCTCTCTCTTTTATTCGGGCAGAATTATGCGTGTGGCCCTACCTTGCTTACTCCAAGAAGGCTGGAAGTGCACTTTCACATATAGCCAGGGAGGAAGGGGAATCCAGACATTGGTGAGAATTTAAAATGTCTACTACACTTTATACATTGTAGTCATCTTTCCATGTTTAACTCATCCATATGGACAACCAATAGAGCAGCAATTCCAGGGGCATCCTGCCACCACACAAAGCTTTTCACATCACAGTCCTAGAACTCATTGCATCCATTCTAGTCTAATTGAGCATAAAACTGTCAGGACCCACATCCCTGTTTACTTCAGTTGACACTCTAAGGACAAGGCTCTCTGTTCAGCCATGATCACTCTAGTGCCATCCTGTTTTGTAGTGTATAACCCCAGATCAAAGCCAATCTTCCTTTTTTGTTTGTTTGCTTTTAGCCTGTATGGGCTTGCAGCTCAGAATCTGGAGTCTGATATCCTGATTTGAATCCCAGATCCAATACTTTCTAGATATGTGATTTGGGGTAAGTTATTCAGTATGTTAGTACTCATGTTCTTCACTTGTAAATTAAAGACAATCCTAGCATCTATCTACCTTACAAGGTGGTTTTGAGAATTAAATAAAATAATATATGTAAATATCAACTGTCTCAGTAAAAGCCCTTATAACTTCAACTCTGTCTTGAGATATTACCTACACCATTGTACCTCAACTGAAACCTGTCTCTCACTATATGCAAGTGGGTTTTCTATATGGTGTCTTTTCTGACTTATCCCTTTATTCTACAAGGCCAGGTAATGTGAAAGAAGTTTTCCTTGTTTGACAGTACTTCTTCTTATTCCTCTAGGGAAAAAATCCTACTATTTTGAGACATATGCTTTCAAACATACCTTAATCCTATTTCATATCAACATCCTCACTATATCCCCACTTATATTAAATACTCTTCAGTACTGATTCCTAATATTTTTTGATGATTCCAACACTTTGATGATTCCTCTCATCTCCTCTCTGGCATGTATCTCTTCTCATTCCTGTACCTCTGGATATTAAATAACTCTACTTCGAATCAATCTCAGGTTCTTCTTTCATATTAATACTTTAGAGATGTCCATCAACAAAAATACTTTAATCTGAACATTCCATTTCTCTGCTGTCGTCTCTTATCTTCCAACTAACTTGTTCATGTAACCATACATCAGCAATACTTTCACCTTATCACTATACCCAATGCACTGATCTTACCACTTTCTTTCTCTCATTCCTTATTCTATCTTACTGCATCTCCTTGCTCAGGTTATTTCATGGTCAGTTATAAGTGTTCTCCTCTAAAACCCTTAACTCCCTTACCTCTCTTTCTCCTTAATACAAAAACAAACTACCTGGATGAGATCAAATATCCTTCTTTTTATTTGCTGCATGAAAGCATTCAAGCATTCCTAAGAAATATGAAACAATAACAAGAACAACTGGGCTAAGCAGTTTTACTTTGTTTGATTAAAAAGATCAAATTTGTTCCAACAATTCTTGGAAATGCTTTGTTGTTTCTTTACTATCCTCACTTTCTTATTCACCTTTAAATTTCTGAACTGACCTCCACTCCCTCTCACACACATATGCACACAAAGTTAATAACCTTATCTCTTCTCAGCCCATACAACAGGGTAGTTGCCCCTTCTCTTTATCATGGCTAACCATCACTCTGGTGCTCTGGACCCCATCTTTTGTAACTTTCTCCAGGATTTCACTATTTCAGTTATCTCCTCCCTCACCTGCATTTTCAATCTCTCTCTCCTGAATTATTCATATTGAAGCAACTTTTCCTTATTCCATTTACTCTTCAATTTATTCCAGCCTGACTCCACACAAAACTTAACATAAAAATCAAATACATGGTATTAAGATCTGTGCACATCTCTATGATCTACATGTTCTACATCAAGTGATTTAGTTTTGTTTTGTTTTCATTCCCCTTTATTACTCTGTAGCCTTTTACTCCATTGATCACTATTGCCAAAAGCCCTCTTGTCTCTTGGCTTTCATGATGACATACTTTCCTAGCTTGCCTCCTACCTCATTGTCCCTTTCTCAATATACTTTACTTGCTCCTCTTTCTTTATCTAACTTCCAAATTTTAGAGTTCTTTAGCATTTGATTTTATATTTATCATTTCTCTCACATGTTCTCTTTGGACCCATTCATTCCCATGGCTTCAGCAAACGTTTATATGTTTATGACTCCTTATTTAATATACCCAACCCAAACATTGCAGTGAAATTCAGACACATATACCCAACAGTGCTTTTTTTGTCTTAACCAATATATATTACAGACTCTTCAATTTTATTATGTCCAGAACAAAACCCTTGATTTCCCCTCAAAATCCTAATCCTCCCCCAGTTTTTTTATTCTTACTTATGTGACATGACTATCCAGGCATTTAATCAATTGAGAAGTTTTTTTGTTATCTTGTTCATTCTTTCCCTTACTCCAACATCTCATCTATCAGTAAGGCCTATGAATTCTTACTCTACAATATATCTTGAATCTTTACCATTCTTTCTAGCTCCACTTTTGCTTTCCCAGTTCAAAATCTTATTCTCAGCCTTGAAATAGCCTCCTTATTAGTGTGCATGTTTCCACATTTGTCCCCCTCTAATCCATTTTCCTCCAAATAAATAGAGTGACATTTTGAATGGGCAAATCAGACTTTGCTGTTTTACTATTTAAAATTCATCTTTAGCCTAGTAGTTTCCATGGAATCAAAGCCAAACTACCTAGTGGTCTATAAGGACCTAATGAGACAGTCCCAGGGTACATCTCGTGCCTTGTTTGGTGACATTGTGCACCTTTCTCACTTCATTCCTGCTGGACTGGCCTTTTATCAGCTCCATATCAATGATCCACCCTTCCCCCAATTTTGATCAAATCTCTTTACCCACTTTCCACCCTCAGGTCTCAGTTCAATGTCACTTCCTTAGTGAAAGTAAGGCAAATGGATTTTCCTATGTTCTTAGACATCCATGTAATAATCTAGCATGAATGATCAGTTCAATTATTTGAATGTGGAATATGAAACAGATTGCTTAGCTAAGGTGTTGTTTCCAGATTATTTAGCACTTGTGTGCTTTAAGACTCAATGTCCCAACAATGCTTCCCTGTACAGACTACATGAAAACCTCTACCTGAGTCTCTCTTGGTACTACAACACTTTTAAACCCAACTGTAAACATGTCCACAGGCAGAATTCAGATAGAAGACAGTCCTAGATGAAGATGTATAATAATAATCTGGATCATCTAGGTGACAGATTTTTAACTAAATTCACAGAATTTGCAGACCTCATGGAATACATCCCAGACATATGTCAATATTTTTCATTGCTATTTATTTGCTACATCACTGAAAGGAATGGGAAAAAAATATGTAGTTAACAAGCTTCTTCCAGGTCTCGGCAGACGAAATCTGCCTCAACCTTTGGATCTTAAAGAATCAAGAAAGTGTAATCTTCTTTTATATGCACTAATCCAAAAGCCATTATGTGGGACAAAAATAAAATGTTCCCTCCTTTCATAGGATTTCAAACCTGAGGATGTTTTTGCAAGGTGAGAGAATATCCTTGTCAGTATAAAGAATAATTTCAGCATACCATATATAAAGAGACAGTAAGAGACCCAGAGTCAGGAAAGATGTTTATTTGAAAGAGGGTTTGTTCCATCTTTTAATTTCTGGCAGTTCCTTTTGAAAAATAGTGGCAGATAATGGTGAACAATGGATGCTACAGAAGGATGGCAGTGCTCGTTATTTGAGCATTTAATTAAATGGTGAAAGAAGAGAATACGACCAAGTGATTCAGTAATTTTGGCAGAGCAATCAGAGACATGCCAATAACAACTCATGGCATGAAAAGAAATGGGGGTGGAGTTGAAACTGATGATGCAATAGAAACACCAGACAAATTGTGATTCCAGTGTTCCTGACAAGAGAAACAGAGTCAATTTGATTATAATATTTTAGAGAAACTGCTCATAAAATAAGAGGAGGATATGAAACTTGACAGAGTTCTATTACTCACTATTTGATAAAAAAGATTCCCAAATTGCAAGGAAATTTAAGAGGATAGATAGGAAAAATAATGTAATTACTAAAAGGATTCATAAGTTGCCAAAGAAATTAAACATAATCATGCGGCTACCAGTTTTCACTCACTAACGTTTGTCCATCCTTTAGAAAGCTACAGCAGCAGCCTATATTTTTGTGATCTCAAACATAAAATAAGCTGATCTAAATTTCATTTTTACAAAATTTTTCTGACAACAAAACAGTGTGACAAACAGGGTCTTGAACAGTCAAAGGAACAGCTGCATGAAAGAGAGAAGAAAGGACAGTGAATACAAATGAATTCAGCAGAAGGTGTTTAAAATTTTAATGTGAAATAGAGCAAAATAAGCTAGATATCCAATGAAGGTATCTTGCTTCTATTTCATAATGAACAAAAATTAGACCAGCTGCTGTCTATAGTGTTTTTTATTCTATTAAAATCAGTCATCTCTTTGTTATTTCTGACATTTATTTTAGTCTTTGCCTGTGGCAGTGTGGCATATGAAGGCATGTCAAGCCATGTTTCTGTTTATTCAGGTATTTCATACCATTAAACGTTTGGGTGTTTGATGTCATTCAGACACCAAATGATAGCGATAGCATTTTTCAGTTAATAGTAAATGGATTAGGAAAGAGGAACGTCCTCAGTAGGATAACTTTGTAAAAGGACATCTATAATAGATGAAAAATTCTCCTAAATTTTAACTGAGTGAGAAACTAGCATGTAGCAAGATGTTGAAATATACAAATGGAAAAACACTAGCAAGACTCTAATTCAATAACAAAATTGGTCTTAGTTTTTCACACAGTTTTACTGAATATCCCATTGAACAGTTATTTTGTGCAAGCGATCAATGTCTAAAAGTGTGAGCTCTAACAGAGGAAATGACTTTGGTTACCAAGGAAACCATTTCATAGACATTCACATAAATAAACCTTAGACAGGGAAGGAACCACCATAAAAATAGAAACAGTTTGACTTGATATTTTATTGCTATTAGAAAATCTCTCTCCCTATAGCCATGCATGCTTTAAAAAAATACAGAAGCGTAATAGCAATACCTTGTACATAGCAGAAGCAAGCAGGTTAATTATGGCTTTTACTTTGAATGTGAGAATTAACAGTGGGAGGGTTATTAAAATTGCAAAAATCTCCAAAGCCTTAGAGTCAAACACCAGGAAGGCCTATTTTTATTTGGATTTTAATGGGGCACTCACACATCCACAAAAACAGTTCCTTACATTTTACCTCCTTTATCACCTATGTCTCAGGAAAAACAAGTAGAGACAACCTTTCTCTTGAAGGGTTTGCAACATTAGCCTACAGAGATATAGCTCAGGAATATGGTAAAGCTGTATTCTCAAATTCTTATCTGAGTTGGCTATAAGAAGAGATCTCAGGCTTGGATTATAAGAATAAATATTTCTATCTGAATTCTAAAAATTGTCAGACATCTGAACACAAACCAAACTAAACCAAAAGAAAACAAAACCAAAACAAAATAAAAATTCAATGCTTTTGAGGCCTCTTAATACCAATTATGCAAATCAATATTTTATTTCTCTTTTCAAGGATTACTTGGCATTAGGTAGTTTGACCTATTTAATCAAATGTTTGCGTGGGCTCTGGTTTTGCTGCTTTGTCACACTTCCCATTTCTTCTGTTAATGTGGTCCTACTTTTGGATTTGCAGCACTAGCAGCTCCCTCACTGCAGGTGGCAGCAGGGCCAATTGATCACAGAGTCCCAGTGGTCTCCTTAGAGTGTAAAGGGGGATCCTGGACCTAGTTTAATTCTCTATCAGAATAACAGAAGTAAGTGGGAGCCAGGTTCCTGCTGCAAAAATTCCTGAGGCTACCATAGTATCTGTTCTTCACAAGGTATGGCTTTTCAGACTTTCTTTTAATTCTATAGCTCCTTACTATTCTTCCAATTCTTTTACTTTTTCCCTTAAATTAACTAGAGTAAATTTAATTTACATTGAGCCAAAGAACTTCAAAGAATAATCCAATAATCTACCTCTGACCATTGCCACAAGAAATATTTCATTGCAATAACAATTACCCTCGTTTCTCCATAATAATGGAGGAAAAATATCCTAAGGGTAGAAAAATGTCCTAAGACTAAACTGTCTTATTGGATTTATTCTAAGACATGCATTGTTTATAATTACCACCTTATGCAGAACTAAGGAGAATCATTCATTTAAATTTTAAAGGATACATCTTAGTTCTTAGATATCTGATTTAGAAATTAAAGTATCATTCAGTCTTTTATGTACTTTATTATATTCTAAGCTAAAATTTTACTTATCCTCAATAGTGAGCAGAGTGAAAGACACACTGCAAACTTCAGAATGAGTTCTGAGTTGATTTCAGTAAATGGAAAACATTATTTTTAGAAAACATCTACAAATCTAAGGAAGTGAAAAATTAGTAAGTATGTTTTGGCTACATAACATACTTGCAGAAAATTTATATCAAGATAGTGCTTACTTCCATTAAAACCATTTATATTTTTAACAAAAAATGGTGCTGCATTTTACCAAAATTATCTTATGCTCCTCTTCATTCATTTATTGTTTGCTTGAGTGCTGAAGATAGAGGAGTAAACAAAAGGGATAAAAAAATCCCTTTAAAGGAGCCTTTGGGAGGTGATTCCTGCCAGAAGGAATTGCAAAGACATAGGCCCTGGAATCATGGACAGTATAATACTTTTGAGAGTAAAAAGGATCTGAGAGGGAATTTTAGTGGGGGTGGCAGTTTAGTGAAGAAGAAGGAAGAGTAGTATGAAAGGAAAGCCCAGAAAATCAAGGGCTTTAGAGATCTTGTTGGGATTACTGTATTGTATTTTAAATAAGATGACAAGTCAATAAAAGATTTTAAAGGAGGGACTGCTATAACTCAATCTTTATTTTCAAAAGATTATACTTGATCTTTCAGGAATTGAAAACGTACAGAAAAAGAAGCAGCACAGCCAATTAGAAGCTCTTGTCTTTAAACCAGATTTGCTCAAACTCATTCTGGGAATGCAATTATGAGGAAAACTCATGGATGTTAGTTTGCATTCTGAGATTCTGCTGATCTTAGGTCAAACATAAACTCATCAGAGAAGTCTTCTTTATTCATGATATATGTCAATGTAAAACCATTATTTTTCAAGATACAATAATATCCTCATACACTTATCACCATGTTACAACCCAGCTCCTGAAGGGCATGGGTTGGGACAGCTTCAAGACCAAAGAACGCACTTGGTACATGTCAGACATAAGCTTTATTTATTGGGAATTACAGACAAGAGAGGGTCTCCGAAGGCGGTGGTTCAGGGAATGAAGAGAGCACTCCGCGGAGGCAGGAAAATAAGGGGTAATATAAAGCATCTCATAACAAAGGCATTTCATAACAGAGTTACATAAATGGGGTCTGCTGATGTTGTTATAGGAAGAAAGTAAACAGACTGGAGAAAATTACAGTCTACGATACCATCTGTACATTGTTTTCCTGTGGGGAGGTCTGTTATGTTTTAACTTGTGTCTTGGGGCATGCAAGCGACTACGGGCTGTGGGCTGAGTTTCCCTTAGGGAGGGGAAGCCAGGACCTGGGACTCCCTTGGCCCCACAATGTACCCCATGCAGCATCTTGCACTTACCAAAAGACACACACTGAATTCACATTTCACAAAAACAGTACAGCATACAACAGAATACTAAGCGTCCTCCATCAAAAGGTAGTAAATCTATAAAGACATGTCACCAAGGCCAAGAGAGGGAGTTAAACCAATTAGACAGGGAATTAGTAGCTTATTTATTAATATGACTTATGTGTTCTTGCATATGATTTAAAACTTGTGAAATATTATGGGATTGATTAGGAATATATACAGGACATTGAACATTATTCAATGAGAGGATCTTTTTCCAAACTTGTTGATGGATTGTAATTTGCCATGCCAACAAGGTATTTCACACTGTCTAATTTGCAGGAGTTATGGTCCAAGGCAGATTGTGCTGATCTAACAGTGTACAAGCAACCTTTCCATTAGTAGATAACAAAGTACTAGGTAAGGGAGTCCTATGAGGAGGCTTCCAATACCACACATTTTCCCCTTTTAAATTATCTGAGTTTTTTACAGTGACATTAAAAGCTAGTTTAGGCATAAGGAGAATCCACATAGACACACATAGGGCCCCAGCCATTTGCTGTTTTGATTGGTTGCCATTTTACGTTTACCTGTTAGCTTTCAGGAAACTAATGGGGAGGCCTTTCTGTTTGGAGTTATCCACAACTTCTTTTGAGCCTTGGACTTTCAAACTGGACCTTGTGACCAGGGTCTTTGGCAGGCTTTATTCTACCTTCCC
Organism: Cabassous unicinctus; assembly: GCA_029593785.1. Lineage (NCBI taxonomy): Eukaryota > Metazoa > Chordata > Mammalia > Cingulata > Chlamyphoridae > Cabassous > Cabassous unicinctus. The sequence continues at coordinate 28,450 of JAQZBX010009854.1, forward strand.
TGTTTCCTATACTAACCTTCCTCAATTTTCCCCTCAGAGAGTTTACACCTTAATTTTTAAGGGGGAGCTGAAGGGTAATGGTCATTTTTCTGTAGCTGTTTCCTACTTGTTAGGAGCAGTAATCCCTCCTGATTGGGTGTGAAACTCTATGGCTAGTCAACTGAGGTAGAGGGAGGGCATGTCCAGCATTGTGGTTGGAACTAGATGAAATCTCTGAATGACCAATACCTTGTTCTGGAAAGCATTGGTTCTGGAAGAAATAAACTTACAAAATGAATTGTTTACAAAGAATTTTAACATGTTCCATATCCTTCTGTATATGATCTAGAATAGAAGACATATGATTATATTTATTAGGCATATAAGTACAGTACTTAATACTAATTCATGCACAACTTTTTCTTTGAACTGCAGTCAATAGGTCTAAGCTTCAAGTTTGCAATACCATACATGTTGCCTTTCCATGGAAGAAGGCCATAATTCTAATTGTTTGTTTAAGTTCTATTTACATTACTCTAGTAATTATTGCTCCACTTGGTATGTCCTTCACACAGCCAGCATGCTGCAGCACCATTGATCCTGGAGGGAGATGCCAATGCTTCACTGGTCTATGAAACAGAGTCAGTCTGGAGGCAACGCTCATTGCAAATCTGGCCAAATCAAGCCATCACCATCTGTTGCAGGAGTCAAAAACAGCACTGTACTATTACATCAGAAACATGTCCAGAGGATACTTTCATTGTTTTAGGGGTTGTACTGACCAACAATCAATAACTTAAATGAAGAGGCATCATGCAGGGTACTGGGGGCCTGGTTTGAATGCATAAGAGAATTCAACAATACTGAAGTCTACATATATTCATTTTTATACACTCTCTAAACACTTCCAACGCAATTTACAACATATTAAATGAACTTAACTATTTTTAATACTTAACTTTTACTTTTCACTCTTACACCCTTAGCATGATTGCATTAACTAACAGGTACTTTATTTTAGCAGTATAGGAAAAAAACTACTTTCTCTATTATTTTATGAATATCTAAGATTTTTAATAGAATTAAGATTATCTTCCCCCTACTACCACCTTAATATACAAATCGAGGTGACCTCTGACAGGTTTTTATGTTATGAAGTTACTTTTTGTTATTCATATTGATTCAGGTTTCTATTTAATAACGGCTTCTTGGAATTAGCTATTTAAATATTTCAGTTTAGAAAACACTTTTGCAAACTTCCTATAACCATAATTTACTTTAACCTTTAAATAAGCATATTAAATTACAATAAGCAACCAATGAAATTTACTTTTATTGATTTACTTTAATCCATTTATATTCCTTATATTGTTTTGTGAAAACTAGTCATTTTACTTTAAGACAGATCTATATTTCATTAGACACAAACTTACAATTTTCATCATCTTAAAGATTTAATACATATAATGTTCATTAATTTTATAAGCCAATTAAAATTTGAACAATTACGTTAATGCAAGAAATGTTCTTCTTTTACAAGATTCTAAATAAATTTTTAAAATTGTGAATAGCCTTAAAGCATACTGACTGCCAAGTTTTGGAATATATTATAATTGTTTAATTTGTTTTCATCATAATTTAGAAAAAATATTTTCATAGCTTTTAAGGGCTTTTTTTCACTTACTGAAATTTAGTAATTGGATTAGTTACCCTCATTTTAAGGCTGTGAAAAGGTTTAAGTTGGGAAATTAGGGGCAAACTATGATTTTTAATTTCCTGGCTTTGTAGATAAGAGTTTTAAGCTAAACTTATTTTTTTTTCCATTTTTTTACTCCTAACCCTTTTCCCATTCTTTCTCTTTTTCACTACCTGAGGAGGAGCCCATAGGTCCCATGCCTTAGAGTTCCATCCAGGGGTGGTTAATATCTTCCAGATCTGGCCTCGAGGCAGCCGGTGGCCCCTAGCCCAAGCATATCTACAAGCTAGGGTTTCTAAC
>JAQZBX010009854.1:30524-45385 GCA_029593785.1 Cabassous unicinctus
TCCCATATTCTCTCAGTGGTCCCCACTCATCCAGGAGGGCATCCACTCCTCCCCACATGGATGTTATAGGCCAACCCAGGATTTCCCCTGCAGATTTTTCTTTTCCTGAGTTCATACCTGCTTCTGCCAGAGGTCATTCAGTCTCCTGGCTGGCTCTTCAATTGTCCAACCCAGCTTCTGAATGGCACAGGTCAGGGAGGCTGCAAGACTAAAGACTGTACCTGGTACAGTGTCAAACATAAACTTTATTTATTGGGAAACGGGTGTGGCTCAATGGATGGAGCTCCCGTTTACCATATGGGAGGCCCTGGGTTCGCTTCCCGGGGCCTCCCTGTGAGGGCGGGCAGGCCCGTGCGGCCCGGTGGGCTGATGCAGCAAGACCTCACAGCGGGGGGTGGGTGTGGCTCAATGGATGAAGCCCCCGTTTACCATGTGTGAGGCCCCGGGTTCACTTCCCGGGGCCTCCTTGTGAGGGCAGGCTGGCCCACACGGTGCGGTGGGCTGGTGCAGCGGGACCTCACAGCGGGGGGGAGATGGGCGGACGCGGGGGGGACACGCAGCGAATGGACACAGCAAGCAGCAAGGGGGGGATAAATAAATAAATGAAAGTAGATCTTTAAAGAAAAAAAAATAAAATAAAATAAACTTTATTTATTGAGACTTGCAGACAGGAAAGGGCCTTCAAAGGTGGCAGTTCAGAGAATGAAGATAGTGCTCTGCAAAGAGGCAGGAAAATGAGGGGCAATATAAAAGGTCTCAGAACAAAGACATTTCATAACAGAGTTACATAAATTGGGTCTGCTGTTGTTAGTGTCGGAAGGAAGTATACAGCCTGGAGAAAATTACAGTCTATGATACCATCTGTACATTGTTTTCCTGTAGGGAGGTCTGTTACATTTTAATTGTGTCCTGGGGCATGCAAGTGACTATGTGCTGTGGGTTGAGTTTGCCTTAGGGAGGTCGAGCCAAGCCCAGGTCCAACTGGACCCTCACACACCATTTGTATTAATCTTTTCTTCTTCTTCTTCATTTACCTACCTTCACCATAACATAGAAGACATGAGTGGGGAATGTTTATCATATTCACTCTCAGTCCCAAATATCCAGAAGAATGCCTAACAGAAAGAGGCACCTATCCGTTTTGTGTATGTGTGAGAATGAGAAAAGGGAATCAACTGAGAAACTATCAGAGCTAATAATTCAAAGATTCATGTATATTAGTTACAATATAAATGTACACAAATCAGTAGTTTTACTATATACAACAGTTTGTAATAAACAGAATTATAAAAAAATTTGGACAAAAATGCACCTGAATGTACTGAGGAGAATAAAATAATATTGAATACATGGGAAAGCATACCATGTTTTTAGCTAGGACAACTCAAAATTTTAGAGACTTCAAATTAAATTTTTAAGATATGCATTATTTTAATAAAAAGTCCAAAATGTTTTCTTATAACATTGATATAGAAGTTCTAATTAACTGAAAGAATACATCAAGAAGAATATCCTAATGGATACTGTAAACCATGTATGACCTGTCAAGTAATATTGACTTCCTTGAAGGGAAAATAGTTTAGACTCAAGTCTGATTGCTTCTTCCTTCAAAGTTCAAATGATACTCTCAACTGCATAGTCCATACTATACAAGTGCAATCTCACTTTCCACACATTTTTGAAGCTTCTTATTGGCATGAAAATTATTTTGTGTCGAATACCATTTTATTTAAGTTTTAAAAAAATGTTAGTTTCATCCAGTTCTACTTTTAAAGAGTTTTATTTCATAAACAACACTCCTAGTGTTAGAGATTTATCAAGTAGTTTGCACTTATAAATGAGCCTTTTATCTAGTGAATGGGAAGAGACCATACTAGTGTAGATATAAAATTTTGTATGATCTTTGTGCCCAATGCAGAGCTAAGTGTTTCATATTCATTATTTGATTTGTTCTACACAATAACCCATTATCTCCATTAATCTTCACAATAATCCTTCATAACTTTCCTAGTTTTTATTACCCCTGTTTTATATATAATAAAATCAGTGCTTGGAGAGTTTAAGTAACTTGCACAGAAGTGTTCATATTCAGAATGTGCTTCAGTCAGAATTTGAGATCAGGTCTGTGGACAAGTCTGACATCCTTTAGGACAAAATTTCATAATAGATGCAATGAAATACACAGAAAACATTCAGACATGCAACTACTCAAGAACTTCCCAAATGCTGCCCTTGTGCATAGCCTGTCTTGCTAATCAAGGACAGAAAGTTCATTTGTCAAAATCATCTCTCAAGAAGTTATACATTAGGATTATTTGCCTACCAGGAATCCTTTCATAGAATTCCAACAAAAGGAAAATGTCATACTGCCAAAGTCATGACTGGGCTGGGCAAACCCAAGAGCAGCTGCTTTTATTTTCTTGATCTACATCTGTGTCTAATAATTCATGCTTGACTTTGATGTAGTCATTGGCAATAACATTTTGCAAAACCCAGGATTTAGTCCAAGAATAAAGCTTCATACTTTTTACATTTAAGAACTTAACCAATCTCTCTACTTAAATCCCATTATCTTTCACAATGTAGCCACATATGTCTAGCATGACACAGCATATCCTTAACAACAATGTACATCATTTGTGCACATAATCCTGATGTTCTCTGTCTTATATTTGTTCCACTTGGTTTTTAAACACTCATAGAAACAATTTAATTTATTCTTAGTATGTTTTACCCTATTAGATCCATCCTAATAGGTTATATTTTATGACCATGTTATTTTATCCAAAATATATACTGTCTTCTGCACTTCAAGTCATCCAAAAATAAGTGAAATTTGCTCTTATTCATTTATTCACTCAGCAAAATTTCATTGAAAATCTAGCACTTTTCAGGGGCTGGGTCAAGTACTAGAGATAAAAAAGTGAAAGATTTCAATCCCAAAATCCAAGCCAAGGAGGAAAATTAAATATTAAAATGAGCAGTTTTCAGTTTTCCTGAACTGCTATCACACATACCACACAAAGGGTTGGCTTAAACTGGTAAATTTATTGGCTCATGGTTTTGAGGCGAAGAGAAGTCCAAAATCAGGGTGTAAGCAAGGCAATGATTTCTCCCCAAATCTGTAACATTCTGGTGCTGACTGTTGGCAAACCTTGAAATTCCCTGGTTTATATCCTTGCTTTCTGTCATGTGAAAATATCCTCTCCTTTTTCTTCAAATTCTATCGACTTCTGGCATCTTGCTCCTCTCCATGGTTTTCCCTCACTTCTGGCTTCCAATTTCTTTGTCTTTATAAGGCCTTCAGTAATCCAGATTAAGACCTAACCTCATTCACTTGTACCTCAACTTATCTAAAAATAACATCTTCAAGATATCCTATTTAAAATGGGTTCATATCCACTGGGATTCAGATTAAGATTAAGAACATGTCTAAATTGGGGTACCTAATTAAATGGACCAAAGTAGTAAATAATGATATTATTAATAACTATAATTTTACTAAAATAATGATCATAGTACTTCTACTATTTCTCAAATACATGGAGGAGGTCAGAATTTCAAATGAGATCTTCCAGGATCCAAAAGTAGTTCCTGAATACCAATATGATTTGCTTATGAGTCAGTAAACAGTGAAACTGAGAATGGCCATAGAAAGGTATATGGCACCTTCAAGGGGGCAATCAAGAAGTAAGCATGGAGAAATGGAGGCCAATGTGGAAAGGTTCTCATATGTGCAGAGTGTACTTTAAACTGATATAATGTTTCTAAGATACAACTTCTTGTTCATTTTGAAAATCATAATTATTTATATAATTAAATAGAATACAGTATATCTTTGCAGAAGACTCTGAATCAGAAGAATGAGAGAAGAATTCACAGACTTGAATTCCAGCCATGATAAAATCTGAGTAGGCAATACAAGCCCTGTCAAGAAAAATCTGTGTGCTGGTAGACAAGCCAAAGAAATCCAGAATTTTCTGCTTGCCATTAGTGGTGGGCCCAATGCCGGTAGTAATGACAGATCAATTCCTCCCTAACTTATCCACATAAGTATATCAATTTTATAGTCTTAGCCTGCACATGTTTGAAGCAAAGTTCTTTATTCAGGTGAAGTAGAAAGGGAAGTGAAGAAGCAGGGGAATCAGAAGTCCGTGTCCAACCCATTAGTTCCTGAGTTACTGAAGCAGTCTACTGAGGGTGTTAGCCGTATTGTGTATGGCTAATACTAGATGACAAATAAGACTTCTTTCAGATGTTGCCTCATTTACTTACTCAAAGGAAGTTGTATTAGTCAGCCAAAGGGTTGCTAATGTGAAATACCAAAAATGGGTTGGTCTTTATAAAGGGTATTTATTTGGGGTAGAAGTCCACAGATACCAGGGCATAAAGCGTTAAGTTTCTTCTCTCACCACAGTCCATTGCCATGTGTTAGAGCAAGACAGCTGCCAGTGTTTACCAGGGTTCAGGCTTCTGGGGTTCCTCTCTTCCCGGGGCTGCACTTCTCTCCAGGCTTAGCTCCTGTTTCCTCCACAAGGTCAGCTGTAGGCGATCAGGCGAATGGCTCGCTTCTCTTCTCCTGGGGCCTTCTTTCCAACATCAAAACTGCTTCTCAAAAACTGCTTCCTCTGTCCTTTGCCTTGCCTTCTATATTCAATTCCCCCACCCACCAAGGGGTGGGGCACAACGCCCTACTGATGTGGCCCAGTCAACACCCTAATCATAACTTAATCATGCCCAGATTAATAGATCAGTTTACAACCATGATCCAATTATATTTTTAGAATTCATAATTACATCAAATTGGCCAATGGCTACAGAACTTATACAGCCAAGTTGTCTCAAATAATCATCTGAATAAGACATATAGACATGCAACCACCCTAACCTGTGATGATGGTTCACACATTTTTATTGCATCATCAGAAGTAGACTTTTATTTTTCACTGGCCCACTGCCCTAAAGGTTGCAGGAACAGAAGTGGATCCTCCTCTCTTTTTAATAAAGATTACTTTGGTGGCAGTGGGGCAGGGAGCAGAGCTGACAAGCATTGCTGGGATGGTGGAGGCAGCCCCACACAATGACTGGGGCTGCAAGACTCATCGTCAAAGTGAGCAAGAAGGTCTGGGTCTGGTATTGGGACCAAGTGCTCAGTTTAGCCTGGGACGCTTATGATTAGAATCAATAATTTGAAATGACCAGCTCACCTTTCACCTGTCTCCTCTTCACCCTTTTCGTAAGGTCTGATTCAGTTTATGAATCTCTTAAAAGCACTGAGGGGGATCCAGCAAGGTGGCATCAGTTTAAGTGGGCACTCATCATTTCTCTCACAAAAAATGACTGAGAAGGGGCAATATCTTGCCTAAGTGAGCTGTTTTGGAACCCACAGAGCAGGAAGCTTCAGGGCAATGATCTGGAGGAAACTGGACAAAGAGATAAAAAGCCCAAGGGAAAACCATGAGTCTTTCACTCTGGTGGCTGGAAGCAATGGGCAGCTAAGCATCACCTTCAAGGCAAAAAGCCATTAGTCCCGACTCCCAACAGCCAATGAGTGGGAGGGAGCCTTCTCCAGGAGTAAGAGGGTTGATGCAGGGTGGAGGGGGGTTTCCTTTCTGTGAGTTTGGTTACCTGAACCCTCATTGAACTTTAGGGAGCATACAAGCTGGCAAGGGGTGGGCCCAGGAAGAAGGGAGAAGTAAATCTGCTTAGGCAGCCTGTTTTACCTAGCTGACCTGGGAAAGAGGAACTTGGGCTGGTAGAGGGTGGAGTCAGGTAATTGACTAGTCCTGTGATGAAAATTATCAAAGTTCCAACTCTTCTAAGGGAGGCGGCAGTAGGAAGTGCTTAATAATCTTCCAAGGACCTATTTAGGGTCCCTTGGGTGGAGAGAGAGGTCTGGAAGAGGGTTGAGAATCATTTCTCTATGGTGAATTTGGATACCAGGGTCCCATTTGAATTTCAGAAGGGAACTAAACCTGACCAGGAGACATGAGGCAGGATCTGATCACACAGGCTATGGTGTCCTGCTGCACTGGGAGAGAAAGCAATAAGGATAGAAAGGGGGCAGAGACAGACAGGTTCCTAATCAGCAGGAATATATCCAACTGCAAAGAGTCAAACCTGCCCTAGGGAAAGTGATTGGATAGCTCTCTAGCTAATTGACCCAGTGAGAAAGTTTAGCTCAGTGGAGGAGTCTCTGTTTTGAATATGTGAATTCCCTGGTTTGATGCCTGGCTTTCCTTAGCGTAGTGATCCACTGGGTTATCAAACACCCAGCTGATACTTTAGGACAGAAAACAGACATTATTTCTCTATTAGCTTCTCTTGGGTCTCTTACTTTTCTTAAAAAAGGTTCTTTTTAAAAATTTTAACTTAGTTTACTTGCTAAAACCCGATTCAAAACCTGCTGAGGGCAGGTTGCAGAATAATTGATTGATGAACCCCAACAGCCTGAGAAGCTCCTCAGGGGCCCAAGAGGAAAGGTTGTTTTTCCTAAGTTTTTGTTTGATTGCTTGCTTGACTGTTTGTTTTTTGTTCTTTTTTTATCTCTCTTTCTCCCCCCTCCCTGTTTTTTTTTTTTTGATTAGGTGCTGCTGTCATGTTTCTTGTTTGCTGTGTTTCCCCCTTCCTTTGTTTCCCCTTTTTTGTATACCAATTTTGTCTGCCTATGCTATTTCTTTTCCTTCCTTCATCTTCCTATATTCTGCTTCTTGTTTTTGTTTTTACATTCCACCTCTCTTTGTTTAGTCTTCAAGTTTTATTGTTTTTATTTCTATCTCCTCTATTGTCTGTTTTCTTTCCTTTTTAACTTTTTTGCTTATTGTCTTTTCTTTTCTCTTTCCCTCACTTCTTATCATTCTGGCCTTTTAATTCATTCTAGATATTTTTCTCTATTCAGTTTCTCATTTCATTGTTTGTACCCCACTTCTTTGTTCTTACTCCTCTGTACTTCTCACATGAGTTAATTATTCATTTTCCTAGGTCATATACAGTTCCTCTTCTCCATTTTACTATTATTAATACTATTATCTTTTTTCTCTTCTTATCTCTTTCCCTTTTCCTGGCCCTAATCTTTTTCTTTCAAGGGAACATAGACAACAGCAAGGAAATAGAAAAAGAGGAACAAAGTGTGAAAGAGAAAATTTAACACACACAAAAACAGCATCTAAATAAAACCATAGAGAGAGAAATTAATCAACTGAATAAACCCATGAAGATAAAGAGATGACTAAACACCAACAAAAAATTATGAACCATACTAAGAAACGGGAAGATATGAACCAGTCCAATGAACAAACTAAAAACCAGAAGATGCAAACATGGAACAACTAATCAGGGCTACCCAAACAAATATCAAGAACCAACTTAATGAAGTGAAGGAAGAGATTAAGGATATTAAGAAGACACTGGGAGAACATACTGAAGAAATTGTAAACATACATAAAAAGGTGATGGTTATGATGGTGATGGAAGGCAAAATCCAAGAAATCAAGAGTACACTGGAGGCACATAACAGCAGAGGAAAGAATTAGTGATGTGGAGGACAATACATCTGAAATCAAACAGATAGTAAAATATATAGATAAAAAGATAGAAAAAATCCAGCAGGGACTTAAGGATCTGAATGACAACACAAAATGCACAAACATATGCATTATAGGCATCCCAGAGGGAGAAGAGAAGGTAAAGGGGACATAAGGAGTGTTGGAGGAAATAATAGCTGAAAACTTCCCAACCTTATTGAGAGAGATGGATGTACATGTCCAGGAAGCTCAGTGTACCCAAAACAGTATAAATCTTAACAGGCCGACTCCAAGACATATACTTGTCAAATTGTGCAATGCTCAAGACAAAGAGAGAATACTGAAAGCAGCAAGAGAAAAGAGAATGATCACATATAAGGGAAGCTCGATAAGATGAAGTGCTGATCTCTTATCTGAAACCACGAAGGCAAAAAGGCAGTGGTATGACATAGTCAAAGTGCTAAAAGAAAAAAACTTCCAGCCAAGAATTCTCGATCCAGCAAAGCTGGCATTCAAACATGATGGAAAATTCAAAATATTCACAGATAAACAGAAACTAAGAGAGTATATCAATAAGAAACCCGCCCTTCAATAAATATTAAAAGGGAGTGATGCAGGTTGAAAGGAAAAAACAGGCGAGAGAGAGTTGAAGTAGAGTGTAAGAAAAATTTTTAAAAAGTTAGAAAAAGAGAAATAAAAACAACTATGGCATATGTATTAGTCAGCCAAAGGTGTGCTGATGCAAAATACCAGAAATCTGTTGGTCTTTGTAAAGGGTATTTATTTGGGGTAGAAGCTTACAGTCACCAGACCATAAAGCATAAGTTTCTTCCTTCACCAAAGTCTGTTGCCACGTGTTGGAGCAAAACAGCTGCCGACATTTGCCAGGGTTCAGGCTTCTTGGATTTCTCTCTTCCCGGGGCAGCATTTCTCTCCGGGCTCAGCTTCTCTGTTTCCTCCACAAGGTCAACTGTAGACTATGAGGCTCTCTAGGCTTTGCCTCTCTCCACAAGGCCAGCTGTGAACAATCAGGCAAAAACAGCTTGTCTCTTTTCCCGGAACCTTCTCTCCTTCCTCACAACCAAGGTCCTCTGTTTGCTTACTCCCCTGGGATCCAGCATTAACACTCAACATGAGAACTTCAACATCAAAAACTCTAACTCTGTCCTTTGCCATGTCTTTTTGTCTTTGAAACCCCACCCACCAAGGGGTGGGGCTCAACACCCTACTGATAGGGCCCAGTCAATGCCCTAAATCATAACTTAATCATGCCAAGATGAACAGAACAGTTTACAAGCATAATCCAATATCTGTTTTTGGAATTCATAACTATATCAAACAGCCAAACTGCTACAGTATACATAAACCCAGAGAAGATATGGCTAATATAAGTAATTTCTTGACAGTATTAACACTGAATGATAATGGATTAAACTCACCAGTCAAGAAAAACAGATTGGCAGAATGGATAAGGAAATATGACCCATCTATATGCTGTCTACAAGAAACCCACCTTAGATGCAGGGATTCAAGAAGACTGAAAGTGAATGACAGGAACCATTTTACAAGCAAACAACAACCAAAAAAGGACAGGGGTAGCTATATTAATATCAGACAAAATAGACTTTGAATGCAAAATTATTTTAAGAGACAAAGATGGACACTATATATTAATAAAAGGGGTAATCTTTCAAGAAGAAAAAACAATCATAAACATTTATGCACCTAACCAGGGTGCCTCAAATACACGAGGCAAACACTGGAAAAATTAAGTGGAGAAATTTATGTCTCTACAATTATAGTGGGGGATTTTAATATACCATTAGACAGAACATCTCAACAGAGAATCAATAAAGAAACAAAGACTTTGAATAATACATTAGAGGATCTGGACCTAATAGACATATACAGAACACTGCACCCAAATACAGCAGAATATACATTCTTCTAAGTGCACATGGATCATTCTCCAATATAGACACATGCTAGTCCACAGAATACTCTCAATGAATTCAGAAAGACTGAAATTATACAAAGCAATTTCTCTGACCACAATGGAATGAAGCTGGAAATCATTAAGGTCCAGAGAACCAGATTAAGCACAAAGATATGAAAGTTAAACAACAGTCTTAGACAAACAGTGGGTCAAGGAGGAAATTACATAAGAAATCAGTCACTACCTTGAAATGAATGAAAATGACAATAAAACATATGAAAACCTATGGGATGTAGCAAAAGCTGTACTGAGAGGGAAATTCATAGCAAGAAACACAAATATTCAAAAAGAAGAAAGAGCTAAAGTTGAAGACCTAACTGCACACCTAGAGGAATTAGAAAAAGAACAACAAACTAACACCAAAGGAAGTAGAAAGAAGGAAATAACAAAGATTAGAGCAGAACTAAATGAAACAGAAAATTTAAAAAGCTCTAGAAAAAAATAGACAAAGCCAAAAGCTGGTTCTTCAAGAAGATCAATAAAATTGACAGTCCATTAGCTAGACTAACAAAGAAAAAAAGAGAAGATGCAAATACACAAAATAAGAAACAAGGAAGGGGATATCACCACTGATCCCACAGACATAGAGAGTATCATAACAGGATACTTTGAAAAATTATATGCGAACAAGAAGGATAATTTAGAGGAAATGGACAAATTCCTAGATACACACAAGCAGCCTACATAGATGAAAGAAGAAATTGATTAACTCAACAAGTAATGAGATTGAATTAGTCATCAAAAACCACCCAACTAAGAAGAGCCCAGGACCAGACAGATTCACAGGTGAATTCTACCAAACATTCTGGAAAGAACTAACACCAATCCTGCTTAAACTCTTCCATAAAATAGAAGTAGAAAGAGCATTCCCTAACTCATTCTGTGATGCCAGCATTACCCTAATACCAAAGCCAAACAAAGACACCACAAGAAAGGAAAATTACAGACCAATCTCTCTAATGCACCTAGATGCTAAAATCCTCAACAAAATACTTGCTAATCATATTCAACAACACATCAAATGAATTATACACCATGACCAAGTGGGTTTCATTCCTGGTATGCAAGGTTGATTCAACATAAGAATATCAATCAATGTAATTCACCACATAAACAGACTGAAAGAAAAAACCCACATGATCTTCTTTATAGACTCAGAAAAAGCATTTGACAAAATACAGCACCCTTTCCTGATAAAAACACTATAACAGATAAGAATAGAAGGAAACTTCCTCAACATTATAATGGGGTAGATATGAAAAACAGCTAACATCATATACAATGATTAAACCCTAAAAGCTTTCCCTCAAAGATCAGGAAAAAGACAGGAATGCCCACTATCATTGCTGTCATTTAACATTGTGTTAGAAGTACTTGCTTGAGCACTTAGGCAAGAAAAAGTTATAAAAGTCACACAAATTAAAAAAGAAGATGTAAAAATTTCACTATTTGCAGATGACATAATCCTATACATAGAAAGCCTGGAGAAATCTACAACAAAGCTTCTAGAGCTCATAAATCATTTCAGTAAAGTCACTGGTTATAAGATAAATGCATAAAAATCAGTAGCATTTCTGTACACCAAAAATGAGTAATCTGAGGAGGAAATCAAGAAAAAAATCCCATTTACAGTAGCAACTAAAAGAATCAAATGCCTGGGAATAAATTTAACTAAAGATGTGAATGACTTATACACAGAAAACTACACAACACTGTTAAAGGAAATCAAAGAAGACTTAAATAAATGGAAAAATATTCCCTGTTCATGAGTGGGAAGACTAAACATCATTAATATGTCTATCCTACCCAAACTGATCTACAGATTTAATGCAATCCCAATAAAAACCAACACAATTTTTACCGATTTGGAAAACCTAAGTATGAAATATATTTAGAAGGGCAAGAGGCCCCAAATAGCCAAAGGCATCTTGAAAAAGAAAACTGATACTGGAGGAATCACACTACCTGACTTTAAAGCATACTACAAAGCTACAGTGGTCCAAACTGCATGGTATTGGCACAAGGATAAACATATCAACCAATGGAACTGATTGGAGAGTTCTGATATAGATCCTCGCATACACAGTCATCTGATATTGGACAAGGCCACCAAGTCCGTCCAACTGGAAGAGAATGGCCTCTTCAACAGAGGGTGCTTGGAGAACTGGATATCCATACCCAAAAGAATGAGAGAGTAACACCATCTCACATCTTATACAAAAATCAACTCAAGATGGATCACAGATCTAAATATAAAAGCCAAGATCATAAAGACCTTGGAATATAATGTAGGAAAGCCTCTACAGGATCTTGTAATAGAAAATGGCTTCATGAACTTCACACCCAAAGCATGAGCCACAAAAGAAAAAATAGATAAATGAGACCTCCTCAAAATTAAAACTTTTTGCACCTTAAAGGACATTATCAAGAAAGTAAAATGGTACCTTACCCAATGGGAGAAAATATTTGGCAAACATATATCTGATAGGAGCCTAATATCCAGCATATATAAAGAAATCTTACACTTCAGAAATAAAAAGACAAACAACCCATTTAAAAAATGGGCAAGCAACCTGAAAAGACACTGCTCCAAAGAGGAAATACAAATGGCTAAAAAGGGCATGAAAAGATGCTCAACATCACTAGCTATTAGGGAAATGCAAATCAAAACTACAATGAGATACCATCTTACACCCATTAGACTGGTGGCTATTAAAAAAACAGCAGACTATAAATGTTGACAGGATGTGGAGGAATGGGAACCCTCATCCACTACTGGTGGGAATGTAAAATGGTCCAGCCATTGTGGAGGACAGTTTGGTGGTTCCTCAAAAAACTAACTATAGAACTGCCCTATGATCCAGCAATTCCGCTGCTGGGTATACACCCAGGAGAATTGAAAGCAAGGACACAAACAGATATGTGCACACCAATGTTCATAGTAGCATTATTCACTATTGCTAAAAGTTGGAATCAACTTATATGCCCATCAGCAGATGAATGAATAAACAAAATGTGGTATATACATTCAATGGGATATTTCTCAGCTGTAAGAAGGAATACAGTACTAACACACAGGATAACATGGATGAATCTTGAGGACTTTATGTTGACTGAAGCAAGCCAGGCATTGAAGAACAAATATTACATGACCTTTCTGATATGAATTAAGCAATTCAAGCAGACTCAGAGAGCTAGAGTCTGGAAGATAGGTTTACAGGTAATAGAAAGTGAAAAGAAGTTTGTGAGCCAACGTCCATATAGGTAAAATCTATGACAACATGGAAATGAGTAGTTGTTCAGTGAAGGGATATAACAGGGGTGTAGTGACACTATTGGGTTGGGTGGTGCAAGCTTGACAGGGGGTAGGGTGGGGAAGATGGATTGGATGGTCCATGGAACTCTGGGGAGGGTTGGGAGAGGGGGCAGATAAACACTGGTGATTGGTGGGTACGTGGTTGAAATGTTGAGAAAGCTCTTTTGGCTATATGACAAGGAAGGATTACTGGTTTAGGGTGTTGGATGGGGGGATGCGTTTAGGACAGGGTTCACCTGGGGCAGTCTTCTAGAGAATGCGTGAAGGATCATTTTCGCATAGTGTGTTGTATAAGTGGGTGGAGACCTACATAATGAGCAGGAAGGAGTTGGACTCCCATCCTGGGGAACCTTGATACATTCTCAAACAGAGGGGTGGGTGTCTTTCTAGAGCATGGGAGGTTCCTAATAGGGGATGACAGACCAGTATGTCAAGCCCTCAGTGTTGTTGCAAGTAATTATGAATCTAGTCCTTCAAGGATGAAGCCTGATGATTGCCATGGGCCCCGAGGGGAGGAGGAGGGAAAAATAGAATAGATGGAAAAGGGGGTATTTAGGGGGCAATGGAAGTGTTCTGCATGATCTTGCAGTGATGGATACAGGCTATGTTAAATTTCATCAAAAATTTATAAAAGTGTATGGTCTAAAATGTAAACCATAATGTAAACCATTGACCATGGTTAGTAGCTATGTTTCAATATTTGTACATCAATTGTAACAAATGTACCATCCACATATAAAAAGGTTATTAATATGGTGTATTAGTCAGCCAAAGGGGTGCTAATGCAAAATACCAGAAAAAGGTTGATCTTTATAAAGGGTATTTATTTGGGGTAGAAGTCCACAGTTACCAGGCCATAAAGTTTAAGTTTCTTCCCTCACCAAAGTCCATTGCCACATGTTGGAGCAAGACAGCTGCCAACATTTGCCAGGGTTCAGGCTTCTTGGGTTCCTCTCTTCCAGGGGCTACATTTCTCTCCGGGCTCAGTGCCTCTGTTTCCTCCACAAGGTCAGCTGTAGATTATGAGGCTCTCTGGGCTTTACGTCTCTCCACAAGGACAGCTGTAAACTATCAGGCCAACAGTTCATCTCTATCCTGGGGCCTTGTTTCTTTCCTCACGACCAAGCTCCTCCATCTGCTTGCCTCCCCAGGCTCCAGCATCAAAACTCCATCAGAACTGCTCCCTCTGTCCTTTGCCTTGCCTTTTATCTTCAATTCCCCACCCAGCAAAGGGTGGGGCTCAACATCCTACTGACATGGCCCAATCAAAGCCCCAATTATAACTTAATCATACCCATATGAACAGATCAGTTTACAAGCATAATCCAATATATATATTTGGAATTAATAATTATATCAAATTTCCCAATGGCTAGATATAGGAAGGGGGAAAAGTGGGAGAATGTTGGGTATATGGGAGACCCTTATATTCTGTATGTGATTTTACTGTGACCTAAAACTTCTTTGAAGACAAAATGAAAAAAAGTATGACACTGGGGAAGAAATGGAAGAAATTGTCACAGTACATAAAGAGCAACAGATATTATAGTGATGAAAGGTAAAACATCAAAAAAACTTTAAATATTTTTCATTTTTTTAATACCCCAGTTTTTTGCTTTTTTATTTTAGTTTAGCTTTGTTTCTCTAAGTTATTATGTATTTTATTTCTTATGTTTAAACCTCTCATTATTATTTCATTTTCCTATTAATTGTATTTGACATATTCTTGGCTTCATTTTTGAAGAAGTTTTCGATCACAAAAGGGTTACAACTGTGGCAGGGGAAGATCATTGGAGTGGGGTGTCAGTGATGGCAGATGCATGGGAGGAAGTTCACCTGGGCATATATAAAAGGTATATAAATGTGTTCAAATGTTCATGGAGCACTGCCACAGTAGGTAGAGACTCACATAATAACCAAAAGAATATTGAATTCCCATCACGGGGAGCTCTGTCACATTCTCTAATGAAACAGCAACAATTCCCCAAGTACAAGGGTAGTGACTAGTAAAGAAGGATGATCCATT
>JAQZBX010009855.1:0-45289 GCA_029593785.1 Cabassous unicinctus
AAAAAAAAAAAAAAAAAAAATAGTAATGTAGATACTGACAGATATATCAAATATTGTATGCACTCTGAGATACAATCTTTTAAGTGGTACAGGGTAAAGAAAATAAGCCTTATTTCACTGTTCCCTGTCTTTTCTGTTCACTCCCAAGATGAAATTTTAATAAAAAAATTATTACATATGCCTATTCTATCTCTTCTTTTCCTTTAACTTTGAAATTCTCCTAAGAAACAACCATCTGAAATGTGTCACAACATAATGCATAATGTCACACATAGGAGAGTAAGCTCTCATATCTTTGAACAAGAAATTTTATTTCCATTGGCAAATTCCCCATTTCAAACATTTTATCTGTTTCCTAAATATAAAGTGTTGTAAAAAATATTAACCAGTGCCTAGCCTGCTCACATTTCAGTGGATTACCTAAAGTTTAAATTTTAAAACAATGCTCTGAGTCCTTTAATTGTAACATTTGATGTTATTGGCAATATTACATATATCTCTGAAAATTAAACATGATTTAAATTTTAGTTTCTAAGATTTATTTCTCCCTGCTAGCGTTATACAAAACCACTATTAATATGCTGTGAAATGAGACATCTACAGCATCTCTATTCAAAGCATTCAAGTGGTAATCCTTTTGAATCCTTTCTTGCAATAGCTGCGCATTTGCTGTACAAAACCAATGAAATTCACACATGCTGGTATGGACTAGTGGAGCGATTATTATAGCATTTTTCCCCAAAGTACTTTAGGCTTTAGATGATTAGAGAATAGTCTTATGTTTTAAACTTCCTGCCAACAATGTGGTTTTTAGTTGCACTGGATTGACAACAAATTGCAGTATAATTTATGTTGACAGTTTAATAACATGGGTTACTATCCTTGGTGTACTTTATGATGTAATACATCCTCATAGGTGTCTCCAGACAATTGTGCTATGATTTTCAAGGCACAGAAAATTCAATAACCTAAAACAGTCTGAGTAAGATTTCTGCCTTCTGTATTCTTTGGACATTTTCCTAAAAAATAAATAGGTGCTGCACTTCTAAAATATTTTTCTGACATGACTTTTCTGTTTTTCTTCTCAGGCTATAAATTGCAAGATTGTAATAGTACAATTCTTATTAAATTATACATTAAAAATATAAAAAGTCTCTTTATGTAGTAAGCAGCTTTTTTTTAAGTCTCAGGGGTAAAGTTCCTTCCCTATAAAAAGCTATAATTGTGGTTTTCAAAAATCTCATTAAATACTTAGATCTTTTAGAGCACGAGTGTTTTCTGTTGAGGTTTAAACACATTTAGACTAATTATTTCTAATGTTTTGACCATTGTACAAATACTTGTAGTATTAAATAGCAGCATAAAACAAAATAGCAAGTCTTATGTGCAGAATTCATATAATTGCCCTTGGACCTTTTTTTTTCATTGGGATAGCGCCTGATGAAAGAACAATACAATGTTTTTTAAGGAAATGTAAAATAATTTTAGATGAATGTGATTCTACGTGCAGATGTTACTTTATATAGCCTTGCTCTTTCTTTCTTTACATCCATAAAACCATAAATAGAAAAAAATATGAAGAGTTCTCAAGCGCACTAAACCCACTATGATTCCAGGATAGCCAATTGCTCAGCACTTCAGTGATTTACAGAAAGGAAAACACACTACAATATTCTCAAAGAAGTATTCACGGAATACCACATTATAAAAAAAGAGACTCAGTAATTTTACCATTCACCTGTAAGGTGAAAAAGGAGTTAGGGAAAATGACAATAAATTACTATCTTTCACAGTTACTATCCTTATTCATTCTTCCCTTTTTTAAAATGATAGGTAATATATACAGAAGAGTACAAAAGCAAGCTCCCTGTCCTAAAGATAACAGTAATTTTTATTGGGTATTCTCTAAGTTTCAGTTACTGTATAAAATATTTCATGTGCATTATTTCCTTTACTGCTCCAAGCAGCACCAAGGTGTAAGTTATTTATTATTATCTCCATTTTTATAGATGAGGAAAGAAGGGCCAGAAAAGTCAATCATTCACCTAAGAACACAGAGCAAATACGTGGTGAGGCTGAGACTCCAACCCCGGCATTCAGACTTCAGAACCTAGAATATGTGGCCTTTGCCACAAGCCAGGTAACAAGTATAAGCGTAAACTGCATATGTGGGAATCTGAATGAAAAATAATAAAAACCAACATAAAGAATATCAAATGTATTTTGGTTTTGTTTATTATTTGTTTGAGGACTAAGAAACTCATCCATTTGAGAAATTTATTCTGAAATTCCTTCATTTTGCAGTGCTCCACCAAGGTAGAGCTTCATCCTGAATCCTCAAGAACTCAACATCCTGCCCTTTAAAATCTTAAGCTGTTGAAATCATCTCACTGCTGTCATTATTATTACATTTTCTAATGGCAACTCAGAGTTAAACTGTCCATGTGTTCAAAGCAAAATGTATATAAAACAACACCCCAAGGTTTTGTGAAGCCCCAGAAAGCTGAAAAAGGATGATCTCAGAATCATGTAGGAGTGTTGATTCTGAGGCTCAAAACTGGAAAAAAAAAAAATGTTACTGCCCTTGAATTCTGGCCCACATTGAACTTTTTGATTCCAGTTGTCCTTGTTGCTTTTTCTAATTTTTTGGCCCAGAGCTTGAGTGCTTTCCTCTCCCAGGGGTTCCGCCAAGGAGGCCTGGTTGGAAGAGATCCCAGTAGAGAGTAGAGGTCTGAGGATTATTGAAGTGGTTTTCTTTTTAATCACTTATAAAAACAAAGACAAAGCCAATCACTGGCCATGTGATTTGCTCCAATTCACTGGGCCTCTAAATTCCCTGAAGAAAGCCAGAACCAGCTCTTTCCCAACAATGTGGTATTTTGAGCTTCACTCAGGTTTGAGAATCTTATAGCTAAGAAGGGGAGGGAGGCAGAGAAAAAAAATTACTTGAATGCATCAATAAAATGGAGAACATAGTTAAACTATCATGTTCAAGCACAGAGTATATGCCCATGTGTCACTATTTCTTTCCAGCACTTTGAAAATGTATTCTTGCTTTATTTCCCAGTTGATGAAGCTTAACACAATCCCTCTTCCTTCCTCTCATAGCTCTCTGATTTTCCTTCCATGGGGTTTGCAATCAGAAAGTGTTCCTTAAAACCTAAATTAGGAATAGAAGATGAAGAGACTAAGATAAATTTGAGACCAAAATTGAACTAGGATTTAAATAAACATTTTCCATGCAACTGCTGGAAAAGGAGAGAGGCTCTGAAAGAGGTGAGGGAGGCTTCACAACTTTAACACTCACATGGCCAAGCACTCTTCCACATTGTCAATGGTTTCATATAAAATCCACGCACCCCCCCCCCAACAAAACAAAACAACACCAGAGACTCGATGATCAGCACAAAGGATTTATTTTATTTTATCGTGTATTCAGAATTTCCAAGACTTTAGTCCCGTTGAAAACATTCATTACCACCCACCTCTCTCACCCCACCCCCACCATAAAAAAAGAAAGTAATCTGAAAACCGAAATCAAATGTTTTTTGCCCCTGCCTCCAAGCATCAGCAAACTTGGTCAAGCATAGGCTGCGTGCCAGCCGCAGCGCAGCAAAATTACACTAACCGGGAGATGTGGGAGCTGGCGGAGTTCCTCCGAGGTTGCACAGAGTGGTATTAAAAGTAATGAACACACAGAGAGACTCTGCAGGGCACGCAGTTGTTTGCGTTTATGCCTCATTGGAACATTGCGGCTATTAGCGATTCTTCTAAATCTCTGTGTGCTTGGTGTTTTCTGTTTTTGCAAATGTACTGGCTCACTTCTCAAGAGATGTTGGTCCCTTGGCCTCTCGACTGTCGCCAATGCCTGTACTACAAACCTGTGTAGGTTCAACTTCCTCCCACTCCCCCCACCCCCCCAGCTGTATTATAACCAATTTGAGAGACACTTTCTAGTACCTTTCTAAATGAAATCCCTGTCTTCTGGGAGTGGTTGCTGCCTAGGGTTCTATCCTGGGGTGATATACACAACTTGAGAAATTTCACAATCTGCTGTATATTTAAATTACAGTTATAATATCCAGGATATTGCTTATAGGTTTGCTAATTAATGCGTTAAACGAACTTTAGAATTGCAAATAATATGTACCTAATAATTTGGTTGGTACACTCATAATCCTTATGAACACAGAATCAATGTTACACATAAAATTTGCATCCAAAAATATACACATAAGCTATATCTGCTCATTTGAAGCCAGTGTGAATCAATATTCCAACATTTGCCATTCATTGTGACTTATGATTTTTATCAGATGGGGAAATTGATGTAATTGATATCTTTGCCTTATGTAGAAAAATAGAAAAAATATGTTAACAGTCTAGCAGTAATTCTTTGTCTATTTTATCTGGTGATGTTTAGTGAGTACTTCCATTCTTTAAGAGGCCCAGGAAGCACATTATTTTAAAGTGCTTGTAAGATAACAAGGCAACAACAACAATAAAATTCCAGAACCCAAGTGCAGCATGACACAACTTTCCCTAGTAGGCAACCCAAATCAATGGAGTGCATCTTCTGAATGGAACTGGAGTATGTGTGCATATACATAGGACTTGGCTCATGGCTGAGTAATTTCCAAGTGAAAAAAGTCTATTCTACGAAGAAATAAAGTCACTAGAAAATTTGCGGTCATTACGTGGTTTACATAGTTAGTAGAGTGGTTACCCCCCATTAAGGTCAGACTATAAAGCTATGATGATTTCTTTGCACATAGGGGTGATGTACCAAATAAAGAACTGATTAGATTACAATTATAAGAGCCATTGCAAAGCACTAAATATGTAATTGGCAGGGTTCCTCCAAGTTAAAAGTGCTAATCTCCAATACACATCAGCTCAGGCTTGGCTTGGCTTGTTAGGTAAACAAAATGTGTCTTGCCTGTCATTGCCATAAAATATTAATGCACTGGAAGTCTCTAAACCTTGCTAAGCATAAGGCCTATTATCACACTTAAGAGCAAAGCAATCTAATAAATCGCTGGCTGTATAAAAACTAAGTCAGCTGGCAGAGACAGTAATCTCCCTAAGGGATAGTAAGAGCCTCATCTTCAACTACAGCAGCTGCAGTTCCAGAGAAATTATGTTTCTTCTGCTCAGTAAAAATACATTTGTGCTGAATTCTGTTATTTAAACTCTAATGGAATCATTAGGAATATCCATGCATTATGAGTAATAGAAAATTAACTAAGAAAATCATCTACAATGCTGTCATATAATAGGCACAGTATTTTTATTAGGCTTGAATTTTAGATGGCTAAATCTGATGTAGAATCAAGCTGCTTATTTCTAATACCTATTCTGAAAGAGCATGAACCATCCCCCCCCCCAACTCATATATAAACAATCATGTGTAAACACTGAGCACTGAGCTGATATTCTTAATTGAAAGCAACTGACTTGTTTGGTCCCAGTATGAAGTCCTCCAGGCAATATGTAAACATAAATGCAAAATTGTTGCTATACACCTTTAAAAAACAGTTAAAAATTTTCTAGTATGCTATTTTATGCTACCCCTAACCAATCTCTAAAACCATGAGAAAGATATATTATGGAATGGACCATATTCTACCCTACAAACATATACACACACAAACTGAATTAGTTAAATCCAAATATTTTGTGTAATAGAGAAAAGATGGGCAGATAGATTTTTGAGATAGTAATAATAAATAACAATAATCACTTTTCACATATATTATTTCATTTTAACCTAATAATAATCTAGTCAGGTAAGCACAGTTGTCATATCCATGTCAAAGACAAGGAAATAGATAATTTGTCCATAGTCAATCAGTGAGCAAGAGGTATCACCAGTTCTTGAATCCTTGTTCAAACGCTTTGAACAATATACTTTTCAAGTCAGCCCAGGAATTCTTTTTTTAACTGTTGTTACTGTTGGGTTGTTGGGTTGTGTTTTGTTTTGTTGTTTTGTTTGCATCCACAATTCCATCTTGCCAAAGAGATTGTTTCAAGTTTTGAAAAGCGTTTAAAATCCTCACTTGTGATCCCTACCCATGGATGTTAAATTAATTTGAGGTTACATGATTAATGAATGATGTGCACCATCATATGACACAGCAATAAAATGATGATGATTTGTACACATTTAAAATGTTAAGTTAAAAAACCCTGCCATATTTAAAAGTAATATTGGGAGAGAAAAATATATTTCTATCAAAAGACAAAAATCCCATCCTTTTTAGGGCTCAGGAATGACAGGCTTAAAAGGTACGCAGAGAATAATGTAGGCACTTAACAAGCAATCCTTGTACGGATGATGATGTTGTTTCAGTAAAGGAGCACAATCCTCATCTGTGTATGGTTTATGATGATAACATTCTCAATAAAACCATGCCATTTTCTCTGTGTTGACAACAACCACAGTGTCAGAGAGAACTGGAAAAAAAAAATCATTACATTAAGTGTGACATATTTCATCACTTAGGAAGAACCAAATCTTAATGAATCTGAAGCACAAAGATCTTCAGTCCTATGTAATGTGGGTCTGTAAACCCATGACTTCTCTAATTAAAAAGTATACATTTACCTAATTACACCGACAAGATCTACAGTAGATAGCATTGGCAACCTCTCTGAATTCCTAACACTTTTCATTTGTTCGATCAGCATATTTCTAATGATAAGCTTCTCTGTATGCAGCATAATGTTAGCTACCGGTGTTAAAAAGGCAATTAAGACTAACTCTCTATCCTCAAAGTGTCCACATCTTTGTAAAGTAATAAATAGAATAATACATTCAAATATCTTTATAATAAGGACAAAATGCCCAGCGACAAACAAGAGGTAAAATGTTTCATTTCTTAATTTTCTTAAATCAAATCTAAATCTGAATTCGAAGATTCCATTTGCCAGTGTTGGCAAGAAGGGCACTATCAGACATGTGGGCTCCTATCTCTCTTGCTTTCTTGGGTCCCAGGAAAATGGCAGAGCACCCTGAGTCTAAATGCATGGTAGTCACTCTTGATATCATGGTTCATTGCATTGCCTTATGCTGGTCAAACACTGCTCCTTAGTGCTAGGCTCCCACTCTTTGGATCCCTCCCTCTTATCTTTGTAGAAGGCTTCCAGGGCCAACCAAATACCTAATACTCAGTTTCTACCACTCCAATAGAGTTTCTATTCTCTATTTCCCACAAAGTCCTACAATACTACATGCTTGTTCCCATCCCTTCTACTCTTTTAAGAATTATTCTATCATTGGCACTAGCTACTGTCTCTTTCTATTCATGTAAAAGACCCAATGTATTTCTTCTAGTCACTTCTTTTCACAGTTGAGTGCAATTGTATAAAGAAACACTGTGTGGCTCATGAAGTCAGGCTCTAGACCCTCAAACTAGAAAGTCCCTGTTTGGATTGAAAAATTCAATCTAAAAAATGCAGTACCTATCTCCCTTTGTCCCAAGGATGAAGCACATTCTTTTTTAGGCAGCAGAAAATAAATAACATGGTTGATTTGGTGGATCCTGCCATTTAAAATTTTCAGTATCTCGCCCTGTTACACATATAACACAAACGCTCAAAAAGGGTGAAGATAAATTGCTAAGTCCTTCACCTATTACCAAGCTCTTTCACTATCCCATTTCCAAGATTGTACATGATGTCTTCTCTCCTGGAATGAATATACTGAATTTTCAAAGCTCAGTTCACATGTCATCATTTCTATTAATTAATTAGCAACATCTCTAGGCAAAAGAACTTCTTACTCTCCTTGACTATTATGGTATTTCAATATCCTTCTTTAGTATATTTGAAGTTATATTTTAACTACCCATTTATCTGTCAGTTTCTTCACAATGATTATTATCTCCTTTAGGATATGCACTATTTCTAATTCATTAACTATGTCACTAGTAGCATGAAGGCTCTATTTTGAGACACCCAGGATGACAATATCAGAATGGCAAAGGGAGAATGTTAAGTCAAAAGCAGTCAATATCTTATAGCAAGGCTAATACCCAAGAATATTGCTAATCATTCAAGTCATCCCAAACAGTGGGTGGAATGTTCTCAACAAGAAGCATTGGACAGTGGTGAAATTTGCCATCAGGCTAATGGTAGTATTTGGATCCAAGGAGTTCTCATGGGTTGAATCTAGATCATGGCTGGTGATGTTTAGTGCAAATGCTGATGAGTAGTGAATGCAGTTAGTGTCCAGTCATGTAAACTAGAACCAAGGACAGGACAGGAACCAAGGAAAGAGCTTAGCTATAGGACAAAAGAATTTTCCTTTGCATGCCTTTAAAACTTGCAGTAATAGTAACAACAATTTTATTAGTAGTAGTAGTAGCAATAAAGAAAAATATTTCCCAAAGTCCCCATCACACTTTCCCTAATATCTCACTAGCTAAAACTGCTACATAAAATAATTCCCTCAAATATGTTGATAATGAGGGTGAATTTCTCAGTGACACAGGAGTGCAAAAATACTATATTTCTTAATTTTCCTAAAACAATCCCAATTTGACTCCAAGACTCCATTTGCCAGTGTTGACAAGTTGACACTAGCAGTCATACATGTGCCTCTCTCTCTTGCTCTCTTTGGTATTTGGAAAATGGCAGAGCACCTGAGCTTTAATGCATGGTGCTCATTCCTAGGACCAGAAAATCATTCCTAGATACTCATGGTCAATTGGACTTTCTTGCCTGGGTTTAAATCAATATTGTTACATCCCCTGCATCTGGGTATTTTGTCATACAAGGTCAACAAAAAAGAAGTGACGGTGGTTCTTGGCCACCAACAGGTTGGAAAAGCTCCCCTAAAACACCAAGAAGAGGTGAAGAGTTTGGATGAATAAAATAAATGCTATAAAATATTGAGAATAGAAATAGAAATATCAAAATCAGTTATCACATGAATTTCATAGGAAAAGAATAAATAAATAAATAGCAGACATTTTAGGAGAAAAATGACTGGAAATTCTCAGAATTAAAGAAAAACCTAGGACCTCATATTTCGCTCTGGAGACACCCAGGTCCTATGGTAAGGACCGATAGTTCTGAAGTTAGGTGCCTTGACAGTGGGCTCTACTTTGGAGTTTGTCCTCCTGAGAGTGACAGAGTTACACTCTGTTATGGCTTCCCTACACATGGCTCACCTGTCCCTTCTATTTGAACCTATACTTGGTGCTGGAATTAGTAGATATATGTCTAAGACACTTGAATCTTGGGCTGTCCATGTGCCAGCTGGGCCCTGAACCTCAGCAGACCTACTCTCCAGTTCGTCAGACTCACCCAGGAAACTAACAAGGTGGTAAGGATGGACAACCACCATACCAAGGAAACAAGAGAGCCTACAACTACAAGCAAGAGAGTCCCACCCATCAGCTGTATGGGATCGAAGCCCCATCTCAATTAGAGGTGGAATGGAATCACTATCCCAGAATGCTCAGGATTGGGGAATGAACTATGGACTAGAGTGAAATTACAGGTATTCTACTATAGACTTGTTGTGATTTTAGCAGTGGAAGAAATTACAACACTGATGTGGAGGCAGTGGCTACTGGAGGCTCTGGGGGCAGGGAGAGGGAAAAACAGGTGTAATACAGGGGCTTTTTCAGAACTTGGGAGTCATCCTGAATGACATTGCAATGGCAGATATAAGCCATTATATATCTTCCCATAACCTGCAGAATTATGTGGGAGAGAGGGTAAACTGCAATGTGAACTATGGTCTATGCTCAATGGCAATGCTCCAGGATGCATTTATCAATTGCAATGACTGTGCCACACTAATGAAAGATGTTGCTTATGTGGAAGGGTGTGGGAGGTGTGGGGAGCGGTGCATATGGGAATCCCTATATTTTTTGTGTAACAATTATGTAATCTAAGTATCTTTTAAAAAATTTAAAGAATATTAAAAAAAAAAAAGAGAGAGAAAAACCTATGACCTCACATTGAAAAAATGCATAATGACATTCTTAGGACAAATCCACACCAAAACATGTTACAGTGAAATTTGAGAACATCAAATAAAATTAAAAGTTCTGTAAGTTTTTAGAGAGAGAAATCTAATCATTTACAAAGGAGTTAGAATCAGATTGCCATTTCAATTCTCAAGAGCAACACTATATATTCAAGAAGACAATGGAGTTACATTTTCAAGGTGTTGAAAGAGAAGAACATTGTATATCTGACTAAATGTTTTATTTAAATATGAATGGGAAATAAAAATATTTTCTGGTACTCAAAGGCTTCACAAGTTTGTCAAACAAAAACCCCGTTGATGGGGCTTTTACAAGATGGTCTCCTGCAAGTAAAGAAAGACCTAGAGGAGGATGCTGCAAATACATGGGAATTAAAGATGAATAAATAATTTAGGGAAATATATTATTGTCTAAAAAGGATAAGAAAAAAATGAGTTTAAAGGAATAAAATGTCTAAAGCAATCAGGAATTAAAACTCTACATAATGTAAACATGGAAGGCTTGCTAAAGTGTTTAACTTATTGAAGTGGAATGTATAGATATTCATAAGCTTAAAAAATTGATTAGAAAAATATCATCTTTAGTATAAATCTTAATAAAGGATGGCCACTCTTCAAACCAATAAAAAACAATTCACTATATCCAGATATTAAGAAAATACAAAAAAAAAAAGAAAAAAAAAAAAAAAAAAAAAAAAAAAAAAAAAAAAAAAACTAGATAAATTGAAACACCAGAATATATCAGTAGTAAATCCCAATATAATAGTAATTTAAATAAATGGAAATGGTTGTCACTCATCAAAAGATTCTCTGATGGAGGAAAAAAAAGATACAGTAATATTAAACAGCAAAATACATGAAGTTTGAAAAGAGAAGGATGGGAAAAAAGTGACTGCACATAATTATGAACCAAAATAAGGCCAGATCACATAAAATAATTAAAGTAAAAAAGATCATGAGGAAAAAAAGAGGTATTACATACTTGTGTATAGCCACTATGAATAGATATGCATATAACAATACAGCTGAAAAGATATAACAACTACTGATAGAAGGAAAAATATGTAAATCAACAATTGTAGTTGGAGGTTATTAACTAACAACTACGGATAAATCAAGAAAACAAAAAAGAAGCAAATATACCCTTTATAGATATTTTTTGTCTTTTCATTTTTTTATTTTTTAAAAGATACTTAGAGTACATGAATGTTACACAGAATATATAGGGGATTCCCATATGGCCCATTCCCCACATCTCCCACATTTTCCCATGTTAGCAACATCTTTCATTAGTGTGATACAATTATTGCAATTGATATACACATTTTGGAGCATTGCCACTAAGCATGGAGTATAGATTACATTGTAGTTTACACTCTCTCCCACTCAATTCTGTAGGTTATGGCAAGATATATAATGGCCTGTATATGTCATTGTAATGTCATTCAGGATGATTTCCAAATCCTGAAAATGTCCACATGTTATACCTGTTTTTCCCTCTCCCTACCCTCAGAACCTCCAGTGGCCACTGTTTTCACATCAATGATATTTCATCCATTGCTAGAATCACAATAAGTCTATAGTAGAATACTAATAAGTCTGCTTTAGTCCATAGTTCATTCCCCAATCTTGAAGAGTCTGGGATGGTGATGCCCACTCCACCTTTAACTGAGGGGGAGCTTCAATCCCATATGGCTGATAGATGGGACTCTCTTGCTCGCAGTTTAGACACTCTTGGTTCCTTGGTATGTTGGTTATCCATCATCTCCTCCTTGTTAGTTGTCCTGGGTGAGTCCAATGAACTGGAGAGTAGGTGTTGCAACTCCATTGAGATTCAGGGTCCACTGGGGAAAAGGACAGTCCAAAGATATAAATCTCTTGGATGCACACCTACCAACCTTAGCACTAATTATAAATTCAAATAGAAGGACAGAAGAACCATGTGCAAGGAAACCACATCTGAATCCAACTCTGTCACACTGGGGAGCATAAATTCCAAAGTAGGGCCCACTGGCAAGGGACCACAATCCTAAGCTATCTACCCTGAATATAGTGTCTGGATGTCTCCAGAGCCCTCAGGAGCCCCACTATTTGGGGTAGTATCTACTTTGGCTGTCAACAAGATCCTGCTGAGATGTGCATAAGAGTAACCACTGTAATGACCTCCCGACTCACTTTGAAGTCTTTTAGCCATATAAACTCATTTGTCTTTACCTGTCCCCCCTTTTGGTCAAGGTTTTTTGGTTTTGGTTTTGTTTTTCTAGTTGCATTGCTTATTGGTACTTGGTAGCAATCCCTTGGTGCCAGGGAGGTTCATCCCCAGGAGTCATGTCCCATGCTGTGGGGGCTTATAGATTTAAAAATAATATAAGCACTAACTAATAAATTCCAAAATAGAAGCTGTGCATTTGCTTCAAACAATATTATAAAATTTAGAAAACTTAACCTTGTACCTTTCCACAAAGAAATTCTCATTAAATTCCTAAGAATCAACATCATACAGACTTTATCCATAAAGAAATAAAAGTATAAATCAATAATAAAAAGATAGCTACAAAATTTCTAGAAGGAAACATTTCTCAATAACTCTTGTATTCAAGAAAGTAAATTTAAAAGGGAAATTAGGAAAGTCTTAGAGCAATAAGATAACAGTAGTGCTACATTTCAAAATATGATCACTGTCTTGTTTCCCAGTCTGCAAAACAATAACCATACAATGGGTTGGCTTAAACAATGGGAATCATTTACTGTAATACAGTAAAAATCATAATTTCAATTCTAGAAGAAGTCCAAAATTGAGGCATCAGTAAGACAACACTTTCTTCCCAAAAACTGTGGTGTTCTGGGACTGGTTGCTGGCAATCCTTGGGCTCCTTGGCTTTCCCAGTTACATGGGATGCACATGGCAATATCTTCCCCTTCCTCTTCCAGGTTCCCACTGACTTCTGGCTTTTAGCTTCTCCCCATGGCTTTCTCTTTATAAAGCCTCCAGTAATACCCTGATTCTGTTGGCCACCTCTTAACTAAAATTAAACTAAAGGAGAATCTTCAAAAGGTCCTATTTATAATGGGTTCACACCCACAAGAATGGGATTAAAATTAAGAATACATTTTTTCTGGTGCATATAACCCAATCTACCATAATCACATCCATATAAAAAACTAAACTATGCTGGGATTTTAGTTGACCATAACCTTAAAACAAACCAATTTAGCTAAAAACAAACATTTAACAAACAATAAGTGAGATTGTGGTAGTCTGAGACCGTATGTACCTCAGAAAATTATGTTCTTAAAGCTGATCTATTTCCCTGGGTGTGAACCTATTGTGGGTGAGACTGTCTGATTAGATTACTTCAATTAAGGTGTGGCTCAGGGTAGATCTCAGCCCTTTTACTAGAGTCCTTTATAAATGGGACAGACAGAGAGAGACAGAGAAAGCCACAAGACAAGATGTTGGCTGATATCTGCTTTCTCCTCCAGGCTCACTTTCTCCCTGAGCTCAGCTTTGGGTGATCAAGTATATGGCTTATCTCCTCCCTGGGTCTCTTTAGCTATGGGCGGCTCCACTGAATCCAGTCTCCAACCTTCCCTCAGCCTCTTGGAGTTTTTCTGTCTTTCTGTAGCTATAGGTGATCCTGAGGTCCCTTCTTACATGGCAAGGTAAAACTAGCAGCCCTATGTGTGTTTCTGCTTTCAGTTCTCCACTTATGTAAAACACTAGCAAGAGGGCAGAGACCCAACCTGGATCATGGCTTACTGACATAGTCTAATCAAAGGCATTAAAGCAATCTAATCAAAAATTCCTTTAACAGCATCTATTGCAATCAAAGGATCCCACAGCCATAGGAATGGCTTTGTTCTAAGAATATGATTTTTCTGGGATTCACAAAAGCTTCAAACTATCACAGTCCATGTTATTAAAAAGAACAAAAGTGAGACCAACATCTTTAAGGAAGAAATCGGAAGAAGAAAAGAGAGAAATTCTTAACAATAAGAGTTGATTAAAAAACAATTGCTCAAAAATTGTTAGTAACCATGACAAGCAGGGACTGGAATGCTATTCATCCATGATGCAGTAAAAGGAACTCCAACAAAGAATGAGTCATTGTAATACATAACATCTATGCTCCCTTGGGATTCAAAATGTCTGAATTTCTGTTTCCACAATAAAAATGTTAACTTTTTTAAAAAGAGAATACTTTCTTTAAATGGTTTACTTGTGATCACATATGCAGAAAAGTGATGATTTCTTCTGAATTCAATACTTTCATGCTAGTATTAGGGTTCTCCAGAGAAAGAGAACCAACAGGATAAATGTGTAAGTATTAAGGGATTTATTATAGGAATCAGCTCAAGTAATTGTGGGGATTGGCAAATCTGAATTCCATAGGAGAGTCCACAAGTTGAAACTCAATGCAAGTGACAGTGAAATGCCCAGGCAAAGCTGGATGTTGGGAGTAGAGATAGAAATTCTTCTGACTAATGAAATCATCAATTCTCCCTATAAGGACTTCAGCTGATTGATTGAGGAGACTCCTTTCATTGCTGAAGGCAATACCCTTTGTTGATTGTAGATGCAATCAGCCAAAGATGCAATCAAAAGACTGATTATTTAAATCCACAAAATACCCTCAGAGTAGCAATCTGGTCAGTTCTTGTTTGACCAAACATCTAGATACCATAACCAAGCAAGGTGACACATGAAATTAACCATCACAAGGTTTTTGGCCAAATGTCTGTTAATAGAAAACTTTACAATATAAAGTAATTTTTCCAATTTTTAAATTATATTTTAGCATTGATTTACCTCACTACACTACAAATAGAATGCAAAGAAGCATGTTTTTAAAGCTCTTTAGATGGTTTACCTTATTTTCTTTTGGCTAATAATAACATTAGAAAATATTTCTCTCACAATGTTTAAAGACCAAGAATTTCTGTTTCTCCATTATCAACATTAACTACATACACTCTGATTTATTTAAAGCCATTCCCTCCATTTGTATTCCAGATAGCAATCCCTCTGGCTGCTCAAAGACATCATTCCTTCACTGTCCTATCTCTCTCCTCTTCTGCCATGATCTCTACTAGATCACAGCATACAGCCATTGTAAATTCTCTTAACTGAACATTATCCTCCAGATACCACCCCATTTTTCTGTTCTCCTACATGAGGACATTGTTCTGGAAATTCCTACCTTTCTTTCTCTCTTTTTTTCTCTCAACATCAATTTTTCCCATAAGCATATAAATATCTTACAATTTCTTCCATAAATAAGGAAGAAAATTTCTCTTAATCCCATAACCCTTCCAGCTACTGCTCTATTTCATTCCTTCCCCTGGCAAAAAAATAAATAAAAAATTAAAAAAAAAACTCCCAGGAATAGTGATTGATAGAATATCTCCAATTTCTCTCTTTCCGCTTTCCTTAGAATCCTTAGACTTTGTCCCCCACTACTTCAACAAAAATGTTATCTAGTTCACCAATGATCTACATTTTGCCAAATATAATAATCAATTTTTATACTATCTAATCACATAAGCAGCATTTTGCACTTTTATACTTAGCCATTTCCCCCAAATCGAAGTTTTGACTCAGTCCTTGTTTGGGTTCTCTTATGATTACCTTTATTTATTAGAGAAATTGTAGGTTTACAGAAAAATGCATAAAATTCAAAGTTCCTATATACCACCCTATTATTAACACCTTCCATTTGGTAAATTTGTTACAACTGATGAGAGAACACTTATATAATTGTACTGCTAACTATAGTCCATTGTTTACCTTAGGGTTCACCGTATTGTACAGTCCTATAGGTTTTTTTATTATTTTTATTCTAGTAATATAGAGAGAACATAAAATTTCCCCCTTTAACCACATTTACATATATAATTTAGTGCTGTTGAATTTGTTTATTTTAATTATTTCATATCTGTGAGATCATACAATATTTGTTCATTGCCTAACACAAGGTCCTGAAGATGTTTCTCTAGGGTTCCTTCTATGAGTTTTATAGTTCTGTCTCTTATATTTAGGTCTTTGATTCATTTTGAGTTGATTTTTGTATATGGTGTGAAGTAGGGAGTCCACCTTCATTCTTTTTCTTATAGATATCAGTTTTCCCACCACCATTTGTTGAAAAGACTATTCTTTCTCAATTGAGTGGACTTGTTGCCCTTGTCAAAAATCAGTTGACCATGAACTTGAGGTTTGATTTCTGAACTCTTAGTTCTATTAATTTTATTCCATTGGTCTATATATCCAGTATCATGCTGTTCTGATTACTGTGGCTTTGTAATAAGTTTTAAGATCAGGAAGTATGAGTCCTCCAACTTTGTTCTTCTTTTTAAAGATGACTTTGGCTATTTCAAGCCCCCTACCCTTCTATGATTGACTTTTCCATTTCTGCAAAAAAGGTTGTTGGAATATTGATTAGCACTGCATTGGATCTGTAAAGCATTTTGGATAGAATTGACACCTTAACAATATTTAGTCTTCCAATCCATGAACTCAGAATGTCCTTCCATTTATTTAGGTCTTCTTTGATTTCTTTTAACAATGTTTTGTAGTTTTCTGTGTACAAGTCCTTTACAGCTTAGGTTAGATATATTTCTAGATATTTGATTCTTTTAACTGCTGTTGTAAATGTTTTGGTTTTTTTTTTCTTGGTTTCCTTTTCAGATTTTTCACTACTAATGTAGAAAAACACTACTGATTTTTGCATGTTGATCATGTACCCCATGTACCCCCATCACTGCTCAATTCCTTTATTAGTTCGAGAAGCTTTGTTTTTCAGGATTTTCTGCATATAGGATTATGTCATCTGCAAATATTTATCTTGTTTGAATAACAATCTCCCTCCAACATAAGCACATACACCCAAACATAAGAACAGACACACACCAGCACATGAATCCACTTAAGTGCACATACACAAACTCATAAGGGAGATTGTATCTCCCTTACCCTACTTGACTTTTTTTCCTTTGCCTGCATTACCATTTGACAGACTATTTATTAACTTGTTTGTTTCTATTCTGTCTCCCATCATTTGAATATAAGTTTCTTGAAGTCAGAGACTTTGTTTTATTCACTACTAAATCCCCAGAAACTAAAACAATGTTTAATATAGTAGGTATTCAATAAATTTTGTTTGAATGCGTGAATGAATAAATGAATGAAATCAATGTGTAAATATAGAAATCTTGTGGAAGATTGTTTAATTAGCAATGACAAAATGTTAAAAAGTTCTGATATGAATATTCCATATTTTTTTTTATTTATGCTATTTATAACTTGCTTGTTCCCAAAAATTATTTGAGGCAGCTAATATGTATATAGTACATATTATATACATATTAAAACTTATTTAAATATGCTATTTAAAACCTAAGTGTAGAATATTCTACCCATCTCTTATGAAGGAAAGAAATGCTATCTAATTTCTTTCATAAAATATGAGTAACGGGAGCAGATGTGGCTTAAGAGGTTGAGCGCTGGCTTTCCACATACGAGATCCCGGCTTCAATCCCCTGCCCCCTGTATCTCAAAGAATAAAAATAAAAATAAAAACACCAAAAGTCAAACAAACTAATAATTATCATTGTCTATCATTAAATAATAAATTATTAATTTATTTGATTTTATATAGTATAAAATCACTTAAGTGTGAGAAGCCAAGTTCAGGTGATATTTGACTTAATAGAAATCAAAAGGATTCTTGAGTTAAAGTATGAATGCCAAATGTGCTTCTTTGATATAACTATGTTTCTTTCTAGTTTTATTAGTCCAAAAGATAATTCCAAGCACACACTTGTACAACAAATACATTGTTGAACCTTACATATTGTAAAAAAGTCATTTATTTTTATTTTTACTGTTGCCAATTTAGCATAAATATAGAGGAGTTCCTCAGTTCTAAAATGTTTAAATTAGTCAAGAGATGTTAAATCTTCCTACTACATTTGTTTGTTTAGTACTAGTTTTACAAAAAAGAAAATAGATACATCTTTTAGTTTCTGGAGAGAAAGTAATTTTCATAATGAGATTGGCTAAAGTCTGGAACAAGTTTTCCACAGAAGTGGAGAAAGCTTTGAGGTCATTAAAATAAAACCATATGAAACAGTAGAAAATGCACTATAGTATGAGGAAAATGCTGCCCAGATCCCTGGAGACGGCAGCCAAGAGCTGAATAGGCCTTTTCAATCTCCAGCCATTATGATTCCAGGTAACTATTCTGAGAATAGATGAAAAGAGTAGTTTTTCTATCCATGTTGAGTTCCTATTAGCCCCTTGAGGAAACAGGGGTTTCACAGAAAGTGTTAGTTCTCTAAGTGTTACTGAAATGACCTTGTTTAATTTCCTCATAAAAGAAGGCAATCTAATAATAACTACACCTTCTAATAGTAACAAAACTGCAAAGTTTCACAAGGAAGAATAATTTTCCTGTGCTTAGATGGCACAATCCTTCAATGCCCTTGTCTTTCTTTTCCCAATGTGCCACCCCCTTTATAGTCTATATTTGCTCTTTAATATTTGATTTCACATTTCCCAGTCATCCTGATACAGAGCTGCAGTGTGAAGTTGAAAGTTTCAAAAGCAGAGAGGATACGGCTGCCACCCTACCCTGAGTGAGTCCACTGACCTGTAAATCTACCCCACATTTAATTACTCAACTAGACGGTGCAATGCTAAGGTCTCCAGAGTGCTGTACTATCATGAGTGATTGGATCTGCTTGCAGTAATAAGCTTTTCTACAGCTAAGTCAAAAGGTTAAAAGTATACATAGAACTTCAAGGAATGCATTGTTTTTTAAAAGCTGCAAGACCAAAAGAATACAAAACCTGCTTTTGAATTAACACCTCAGTTTCAAAACCTTCCAATTGAAGTGTAAGAGTTTTGTAGAAAGAACTGTATTCCCTCAAGCAAATTTATAAATAGTCAGAACAGTAATAGGGGTGGGATGGGAGCTAGACACGCGCCCTGTATCATTAGCTTTTGTTTGTGTAATGAATTGTGAAGATGACTGGACTTGTGAGATGAATCAGCAATTCCCAATTAGAGCAGGAAAATAAGACTGCTTTCTTTCTGAATCACTGCAGAAGGCAAATGGAAAAGTGACAAATAGACTTTGTTCTCCATCAGTGAAGGGAGGAGAATTCATGTTGGGAGCCAAATTTTCAAAGTAAGGCATAACTGGATTGGCAACAAAACTGTTCACACCCCCAGAGAGACCACAAAACCTTGCAGCTGTAATTTCAGAAACACACGTGTATAAATCAAGTAATTGCACACCTAACTCTTCACTTGAGCCTGTGTGCCGTTTTTTTTGGCAGGTGCCTGGAGCACTTGTGTTATTTGGCTTTGGAAACAAGGTTTAGTTTAATTGACAGGATATTATCAAATTCAAGCTGACTTGTATGGACAAATCTCCAAATGTGAGGGTGGCATGCAGACCAAGAAGCACATATGATTGTTCCATATGTTTTCTGCAAGATCTACACAGTTGACTGTGAATGCTGAACAAGAGAAAGAGACAAAATTAAAATTTCAATTGAGTTCTAACTCATGAAAGTATGTTTCCAGAGCATTCAGAAAGAACATAATTTTGAAACATTATTGTCATTTACTGAGAGAGAGAGAGAATCAAGCAAGTATTATTTCGTTTTCTTTAATGATGTTTTAAAGGGAGATGACAGAGTGCTTTGGGTCTACTGGCCAGTAGAGCAAGCAGACCCATGGTTCCATGTTCCAGCCAGCAGAATCCACAGCAGGTGACCACAGAGGCGGGCTGCTGGCTGACAAGAGAAGTACTGCTCACAACATGGACTCTGCATGTGCTCGAATTTTCCAGGAGAAATTTAGGTTCATGGAACTTCAGAACAGGTGTAGTTCCTACTAGACTTCTACAAATGCCTAACAGTTTTCAGAAAAGTAAGATTAATGTGGAGTCAGTTTTTCCAAAAAGTCTATTGCACCTCAACACAACTCATTGCTACATTTACTTTGAGAGAAAGAAAAATGTGGCATTAATTTCATGTCAATATTTAAACTGGCATCCTCTCATGGAACCTCCCAAAAAGTTTATTGATTTGTTTTTTTTTTAAGTGTATACATACAGAGAAGAGGTCAAGATGGCAGCTGAGTAAGATGTTCCAAGAGTCCTACAGGGCAGTTAATAATCTAACCAGAGCTATCTAAGGCACCTGTTTGGGGGCCCCAAGAGACCAGAAGAGCTTCCTGCAACATCCTTGAAAGAATGGAAGGAGGAGACTGCCCATCTGCAATGAAGATTATTGAATAGAACACTCCAAACCATGGAGGACAGTGTCCATCCTCTACTGACGGTGCAAGCCAACTTGGAAGCTATTCTGTGGCTGGAGTTGGAAGCTCCATTTCCCAAAAATGGGGGAGGAAGAGACAGTTGGCCACTGACTTCAGATACTGATTACTAAATTCAGCTGGCTAAACTATAATCCTAAGAACAGCTAAAGTTTGAGCCTGTCCAAGTCAGAAGGCCAGTAGCTGCCATTTTAACTCCAGCCCCAGCATGAGGGGAAGCAGGGCTGATTGAAAAATCACAGTGACAGTAGGGAATGACTTCTTTCTACCCAGATCAGATTGTAGCCCTAGCCTAGCTCCAGACCCACCTCTGGCAGGGAGGAAGCTGGGGGGACCTGCAGCAGCCTCTCCGGGTAAATGCAAGCACTTTCAGCTAGCACAGACTGAATAGTTGGACACCTGGGGCTGCATCCCCACACCCCAATAGGATAGGAGAGGAGCTATATTTCCTTGGCCTCTCTGGGCAACTGCAGGCACTTTCATCCCACATGAACTGGTTTGTTGGATGCCTTCAATTCCATCTCCATCCCTTTACCCCTTGGGATAGGAGGCAGCTGGTTTTCCTCCAGCTTCTCTGGGCAAATGCAGGCACTTTTGGCCTGCAAAGATGGGGTACTCAGACACCTGTAGCTCCTTCCCTGCCCCCAATAGGATAGGAGGAAGCTGTTTCCTCAGTTTCTCTGGACAACTGCAGGCACTTTTGACCCACACTAACTGATTTGTTGAGCACCTTCGATTCCATCTCAACCCTTGATGCCCCCATAGGATAAGAGGGGACTGGTGTTTCCTCAGCCTATCGGGGCAACTGCAGGTGCTTTTGGTCTGCATGAACTCAACTGTTGGGTGCCTGTGACTCCACCCCTACCTCCAATAGGACAAGAGAGGGGTGGTTTCACCAGCCTCTCTGGGTAACTGCAGGAGCTTTCAGCCCACACAAATGAGCAGTCAGACATCTTTAGCTCCAACCTCACCTCCAAGTAGGATAGGAAGGGAACTGTGTTTCCACAACCATTCTGGGAAATGGCAGACCCTTTCAGCATGCACAGACTGAACTGTTAGGCACCTGTGGATACACCCCTACCTCCCAATAGGATAGGAGAGGGCTGGTGTATCCTCAGTCTCTCAGGGCAACAGCAGGCACTTTTGGCCTACAGGGACTGGACTATTGGGTGCCTGTGGATCCAATTCTACCCACCAATAATATAGAAGGAGGCTGCTGTTTCCTCAGTCTTTCCAGGCAACAGCAGATGCTTTTTACCTGCATGGACAGACTGCTGGGTGCCTGTGGTTCCATCCCCACCCCCTAAAGGGCAAAAGGGACAGTACTCCCTCAGCTTCTCAGGGCAACTGCAGGTGCATTTGGCCTACTCAGATTAGATTTTTGGGCACTCCAGATGGTCCATCCCCACCCCTGGCAGGGGAGGAGGGGGGCCAGTGCTACGTCCGTCTACCTGGGCAACCACAGTTATATTTTGGGCATACACAGCATAGTTTGCTGCTCACACCTGCAGCTTCATCTCCTTCTCAGGCAGGGGATGAAGGGGCGTGAAGCTGCATCAGTCTTTCTGAGCAATTACCTAGGGTCCTGGTCTGCACAACCTGGATTATTACACATGGCTCAGCTCTGTCCCTAACCCTGGCAAAGGAGAAAGGTAGGAGAAACTTGATTGGTCCCTGGGACAATGTGGGCAGCTTGAGCCTCCACAGCTTAAATCACCAACTACATCCTCAACTCCTACTACACAACCAGCAAGGAAGAAAAGGCAAAAAAGCCCTAAACTAAAGAGAAACTTCACCCAGAATAAATACATCTCGTAAGCCAGATGCCAAGACCCCAACAAAAAATTCCAATCCATAACAAGAAACAGGAAGATATGGCTCAGTCAAAGGAACAAGATAAGTCTCCAGATGACATAAAGGAGTTGAGACAACTAATCACAGATATTCAAACAAATCTCCTTAATAAATTCAATGAGATGACTAAAGAAATTAAGGATTATTAAGAAGACACTGGGTGAGCTCAAAGAAGAATTTGAAAGCACACATAGAAAAATACCAAATCTTATGGGAATGAAAGTCACAATGAATGAAATAAAAAAAATACACTGGAGGCATATAACAGAAGATTTGATGAGGCAGAAGAAAAGGTCGATGAGCTTGAAGACATGGCCTCCGAAAGGGAACATACAAAAGAGCAGATGGTGAAAAGAATAGAAAAAATTAAGCAGGGTCTCAGGGAACTAAATGACAGTAAGAGGCATGCAAACATATGTGTCATGGGTGTCCCAGATGGAGAAAAGAAGGGAAAAAGGGCAGAAAGAATATTTGAAGAAATAATGGCAGAAAAGTTCTCAACCCTACTGAAGGACATAGATATCCATGTCCATGAAGCACATCTTACTCCTATCCAAATAAATCTGAATACACCAACTCTGAGACACATGCTAATCAGAATATCAAATGCCAAAGACAAAGAATTCTGAGAGCAGCAAGAAAAAAGCAGTGCATAATATATAAAGGATACCCAATAAGATTAAGTGTTGATTTCTCATCAGAAACCATGGAAGCAAGAAGGCAGTGGTATGATATATTTAAAATACTTCAATACACAACTCACAGCATGGGATAGAATGTCTGGGCAGAGGATCAATAAAGAAACAGAGAGATTGAATAATATGATAAATGGACTAAACTTAATTAACATATACAGAAAATTGCACATCAAAAGAGACGAATACATGTTCTTCTCAAGTATTCATGAATCTTTCTCCAGGATAGACCATATGCTGTGTCACAAAGCAGATCTCAATAAATTCAACAAGATCAAAATTATACAAAACACTTTCTCTGATCATAATGGAATAAAATTGGAAATCAACAACAGGTGGAAAAAGGGGAAATTCACAAATATATGGAGATTAAATAACATACTCTTAAATAATCAGTAGGCCAAAGAAGAAATTGTGAGAGAAATCAATAAATATCTCGAGACAATTGTAAACAAGAACACAACATATCAGAACCTCTGGAATGCAGTGAAGGCAGTGCTGAGAGGGAAATTTATAGCCCTCAATGCTTACATTAAAAAAGAAGAAAAAGCAAAAATCAATGACCTAAGTACACAACTGGAGGAACTAGAAAAAGAACAGCAAACTATTCCCAAAACAAACAGAGGGAATGAAATAACAAAGATCAGAGCAGAAATAAATGAAATCGAGACCAAAAATAAAATAAAATAAAGAGAGATTTAACAAAACCAAAAGTTGGTTCTTCAAGAAGATTAACAAAATCGGCAAAGCCTTAGCTAGACTGACAAAGAAATAAAGAGAGAAGACACAAATAAATAACATAGAAAATGAAAACAGGGACATCACTACTGACCCCACAGAAATAAAAGAGCACATAAGAGGATACTATGAACAATTGTATGCCAACAAACAAACAATGTAGACAAAATGTAAAAATTCCTAGGAACGTTCATACAACCTACACTGACCCTAGAAGAAATACAAGACCTCAACAAACCAATCACAAGTAAAGAAATTGAAACAGTCATCAAACAACTCCCTAAAATTAAAAGCCCAGGACCAGATGGTTTCATAGGAGAGTTCTACCAAGCATTCAAAAAAGATTTAATACCAATCTTACTCAAGCTCTCTCAAAAAACTGAACAAGAAGGAATACTACCAAACTCATTCTATGAAGTCAATATCACCCTAATACCAAAGCCAGATAAAGTATTATGAAAAAAGATAATTACAGGTCCATTTCCCTAATGAATATGGATGCAAAAATCCCCCCAAAAAAAATATTTGTTAATCAAATCAAGCAACACATTAAAAGAATTATTCATAGTCATCAAGTGGTTTTTATACCAAGCATGCAAGTTTAGTTCAAAATAAGAAAATCAATTAGCATAATAAAGCACATTGATAAATCAAAGGAAAAAATCACATGATCTTTTTGATGGATGCAGAAAAGGCATTTAACAAAATACAGCACCCTTCCTTGATAAAAGCACCCCAAAAGATAGGAATTGAAGGAAACTTTCTCAACAATATAAAGGTCATATATGAAAAACCCACAGCTAACATTGTACTTAATGCTGAAAAACTGAAAGCTTTCCTGTTGAGATCAGGAACAAGACAAGGAGGACCACTGTCATCACTTTTGTTCAATATAGTGCTAGAGTGTCTAGCTAGAGGAATTAGGCAAGAAAAGGAAATAAAACACATCCAAATTGGAAAGGAAGAAATAAAACTGTAGCAATTTGCAGATGAAATGATCCTATACCTAGAAAGTCCTAAAAAATCTGCAGTTGTTAGAGCTAAGAAGCTATTTCAGTAAAGTGTTAGAATACAAGATCAATATGCAAAAAATCAATGGTGCTTTGAGGAAGAAGTCAGGAAAAAAATTCCATTTACAGTAGCAACTAAAAGAATCAAATATTTAGGAATAAACTTAATCAAGGATATAAAGCAATTGTATTCATAAAACTACAATGCATTGCTAAAAGAAATTTTTTTAAAAAGACCCAAATAATTGGAAGAACATTCCATGCTCATGAGTTGGAAGTCTAAATATCATTATGATATCAATTCTACCCAAGTTGATATGCAGATTCAATGCAATCCCGGTAAAAATTCCACCAGCATTTTAAAAACAAATGGAAAACACAATTATCAAAATTATTTAGAAGGATAAGGGGCCCTGAATAGCCAGAAACATCTTAAAAAGAAAAGGCAAAGTTGGAGGACTCTCACTTCTGGACTTTAAGTCATATTACCTAGATACAGTGGTAAAAAAAAAAAAAAAAAAAAAAAACAGCCTGGCATTTGG
The DNA here is from genome assembly GCA_029593785.1 of Cabassous unicinctus. Taxonomy (NCBI): domain Eukaryota; kingdom Metazoa; phylum Chordata; class Mammalia; order Cingulata; family Chlamyphoridae; genus Cabassous; species Cabassous unicinctus. The sequence goes on from JAQZBX010009855.1 coordinate 25,188, forward strand.
AATAAAGATAGACACATAGACCAATGGAACTGAACTGATGGTTCAGAAACAGACCCTCACATCTCTGGTCAAGTGATTTTTGACAAGACTGTCAAACCTACCCAGCTGGGGCAGAACAGTCAATTCAACAAATGTACTGGGAGTACTGGATATTCATATCCAAAAGAAAGAAAGAAGACCCTTATCTCACACTTTATATAAAAATTAACTCAAAATGGATCAAAAACCTAAATATCAAAGCTAGAACCATAAAGCTCCTAGAAAATGTAGGAAACCATCTTCAAGACCTGGTGCTAGGTGGTGGATTCTTAAACCTTACACCAAAATCACAAGCAACAAAAGAAAACATGGAAAAATGGGACCTCCTCAAACTTAAACACTTGTAATTCAAAGGACTTTGACCAGAAGGTGAAAAGGCAGCCCATTCAATGGGAGAAAATATTTGGAAACCACATATCCAATAAGGATTTGATTTCCATTCTATACAAAGAGATCATACAACTCAACAATAAAAGAGCAAACAATCCAATTTAAAAATGGGCAAAAGACTTAAATACACATTTCTCCAAAGAGGAAATACAAATGGCCAAAAAGAACATGAAAAAATGTTCAATATCACTAGCTATTAGGAAAATGCAAATCAAAACGACTATGAGATACCATCTCACACTGCATAGAATGACCATTATTAAAAAAACAGTAAACAGTAAGTGCTGGAGAGGATATAAAGAAATAGGAACACTCCTTCATCGTTAGTGGAATTGCAAAATGATGCAGCCTCTATGGAAAACAGTTTGGCAGTTCCTCAGGAGGCTAAATATAGAATTTCCAAATGCTCCAGCAATTCTTCCACTAGGAATATGCCCAAAAGAACTGAAAACTGTGATGCGAACAGACATTTGCACACTGATGTTCATACTGGTGTTATTCACAATTACCAAAAGATGTAAACAACGCAAGTGTCAATCAACTTATGAATGGATTTACAAAATGTGGTATATACAAACAATGGCATACTATGCTGCTGTAAGAAGAAATGAAACTGGGGTACATATGATAACATGGATGAGTCTTGAAGACATATGCTAAGTGAAGTAAGCCAGACACAAAAGAACATACATTGCATGGTCTCACTAATGTGAACTAAATATGAAGAATAAATGCATGGAATTAAAACCTAAAGTATAGGTTTTTGGGAGATAGCAGGAGGGCTGAGAAGGAGTATTGGTGCTTAATGTTTGTAGAAGTTTTAATTAACTTGACTGTAAAAATGTGGAAATGGATAGAGTTGATGGTAACACATTATAGTGAGTTGAACTAATGCAGCTGGTTTATAAATGGAATTGTGGCTGAAAAGTATGGTCTAGGGATGTAAAGGTCAATTACAAGAAAGCTAGAGAATAATCTAGGTACTGAATAACACAGTGGACCCAGAGGTGGTGAGAATCGTGGTTAATGGTACAAATGCAAGAATGTCCTTCTGTGAACTAGAACAGCTGTACATCACTATTGTGGAGAAGCATGGGAAAAACACAATTAATGTAACCTATGGACTATAGTTAACAGCAATACTGTAATATTCTTGCCTCAATGCCAAAGATATAGTATGTTAATAATAGAAGGGTTTGGAAAAAATAGGTCTAATGCATGCTATGGATCATAAATGATGGTAATAGTCTGATGATATTATTTCATAATCTGTAACAAATGTCCCACAATGGTGTTTTGTGTTGGTGAAGAGGTGTTGTATGGGAATTCTATACATGTGCATAATTGTTTTATAAGTTCACAACTCCTGTAATAAAAATATATTTTAAAAATAAATAAATGAAAAGGCATTATTTAAAGCAAAAAGTACATGCATACACACACGAGTAAGTACCATACACACACACACCATAAATTAGCAAGTTCCAAAAGGAATGATGCCTAAATTCAGTAACAAACAATAAGATGCTACAAGCTGGGTCTCCCATTCCTTTTATTCTATTTCTAAAGCATCTACTGTTAATACTGCCATGTAATAGGGAATCTACTATGGGAAATTCCACCTCAGCTCTCTTTGCACCCAGTTCATATTGTACCATTTGAAGTAAAGAAAAGGAATCAAGGGGAAAAAGTCAGTGGTGTCAACTAGAGGTAAAATCAATCCTGTAAAAAAAAGTCCCTTATGGATGATCTGTCTTGAGACAAAGTCAGTAGTCAGCCAGAGCAAAGAAAAGAGTACTCTGTGCAATTACTTGTCCCCCAAAATATATGCAAAGCCCCTTTGATCCATTCAGGCAAAATTCCCAAGAAGTCTTGTTTTCACAAAGTGATTATCAAAGCAACTCATTACATTTACATGTAAAACTAGCCAAAAATAACATTTCAAAATGACAGCAACAAAATTTATCTCTTCTTTTTTAATGACTTACACATTTTTTTTTTAATTAAAAACTTTAATCAAAAGTCTGCTTTTGAGACTTTTAGAAACTACATGTTCCTTTGCTTTGTTATCGGGGAACTTGAAAATATATGAGGTGTTTATGGCCTATTAAAAAACCATTGGGCCATAAACATAATCTGCCTGTAAAAAATGACAGGGGAAGGTGAATTGTACAGTGTAGAAATTACAATCTGATCACTGCACAAATGCCTAATAGGAACAGCTTTTGATTTCTTTTCCACTGAGCAACATATTAAGTATAAGATGGGTTAACAGGTTAAAAAATAAATTTTAATCTAATATGAAGGGAAGAGGAAAAGTAACGTAAGAAAATGGATGCCGACCACCTAACACATATTTCAAACCATTTGTCTGTGTGTCATTTTGGGGGTGGAGGGCAGATGAGATTATCCTAAGCACGTGATTTATATAGATTCTGCTACTTTCAAAAAGGTATATTTTGGTAGGAAAAGGCTTGATGTTGGCTACAGTTTTTCACCTTGAACATCAGCATTTTCAGTGTTATGGCAATATAAGTTGTTTTACTTAAATCATAAGTCTGATTTTTTTTAAAAAATATGACAAAATGTTTAGTAGTTTTACACCATAAAGTAGAATTTCTTGATATTACGATGTCACTTTCAAGCAGCCCCAGGGAGATAGTTTGGGGACAATATGGTGCTAGACTGGCTATAGAAGAGAACACACGGGCTGGAGGGCACTCAGGCTTGCGCATCAAACTTCTGCTCTCAAATGTTGTCTCAACACTTAACTACCTGGTGAGACTGGGAAATTTTCTCACCCTCTCTTCTCTTAAGTTTCCTCATCCACTGGGGAATATTATTAAACGACTGAAATGTAAGTATTAAGTAAAATGATTTATCTAATACATCTGGTACAAAGAAGGCATTTGATATATTTATCTATTTTTTATTATACTATTGCTTGGGTCCCTAAATAACTCTCATCATAAAGAATTCTCTTCACCTCTCAGACCTCAGTTTTCTATGGTCCTACCCCATCCTAAAAGTCTCTGACTCTATAAAGTCAGATCCTAAGCCCTAAACTAGATCTGACCTTGAAGTTTTTGAGACCAAGTACCAGAACCCAACTCCTGGGCCCATTCCATACCAGGATGGACTACTTGACACCTTCTTTGCACAGGTGACAAAACAGACCCAGCCCCTGGGAATGACTGTTGGTTGGGCAATTCACTATGCAAACACAAAACATTTCCCAAAGCAGTAATTCTCACCCTCCGAGTACAACACATTGGTGTGTTGTAAAGATAGGAGGACTATCACAAATAGTTGATAATAGTAGCTAAATGAAAGTAATACTTGCAGTTAAATAATTGCTAAGAATAATTACTAAATTACATAATAATATAAAAACATTATTATATAATATTTGTGTAAATTAGTTTATAATTTTTATGTATTATAAATTTACTAATTTGAAACTAATGTATTATAGCAGAATCAAGGTTATCCCTAAATAATTTCACTTTATTTCATTGATATTCCCAAAACCTTTCCTCATGAAAATCTCGGGAAAGCATGACCCTTTTACTCAGGTTAATGTCTGCATCAAATGTATTGTGGCATGGAAACAGGTAAAAACTTATTCCCAAAAGGAAACTTATGACTTATGACTTTAAAGAACAAATGAATCAACAAGTAGAACTAATAAAAAGTGATACAATCCTTACAATATGATTAGAAGTTAAAAAATATTTGTCTGTTAATTTGGGCTCATTGAAATAAAATAACAGAGACACATTCAAAATTTTCCTAAATGTCTCTGCATTCCATATCCATTAAAATATCTCATTATGTATTTTATCAATTTTATATTTCAAGATACTTCTTTACAAGTGGTTCTGGAAATGAGTCCATGGAACAGCATTAAGAATGGACAATTAAGAAAGAAGAGGCCTGCTCTATGTAGAACATCGAAGAGGAATAATCTCAACCTGAGAAGCTTGGATCTGTTTTTGATCTTGAGATATAAAATTAAACACCTGGAAGAGGAAAAAAAATGAATTAGGGTCTTAATTTCTGTAAAATGAGATGAGTCCTCCAAAAGAAGAAAACACAAAAGGCTATGACAGCATAAGTATCTATTCCCAGGACAGAGAGGTGCCTTCTGGAAAAAAATGACAACTAGGTTGTAGGATAATTAGGAGTAAGCCAAGAAAAACAGGGGCAGTGGTATTTCAAAATGACCTTTGATGTGTGTTTATCATGCCACTTATTAAATAGTCAAATATGTTTTAAGAAAAAAGTGTTTTACACTTCTTCCCTCAAACCCCACTCCTTTACTGCTTTACTCTCAAAGCATAGGGACCAAAGAGAACAATTCCCTCATTTGACTGGTGCAATACACAAAGACGCTGTCACAGAGTAAAAGGTAACTAAACTTGAAGCTTTTCAAAACCTGAAAAATTTGAATAAATGCATTAATATTCTATTTGGAACTGCTTTTCTCACATGTGACGTTTTTTTATTTTGTTTCTTTTTATCAAGTACACTTATTCGTAACTCAAGTTATTTCTGTATTTAAATGTATATCTGGAACCTCATGGGGTGATATCAAAGAAGAAGATAAACTGACAAAGAACGAATGATTTTCACTTATTTACGTATTGAAAAAGGTTTTGCTTCAGGATTCCTAGTACATTATCAGCATTAAGTTCTTCTTTTTTCTCCTCAAAGAATGACGTCTCCTCCTGAGTCAAACAATAACACCAGCCAGGCGGTTGTTCAAGACGGCAAGGCATTTCCCACAATGCAACTGGAAATTTTACCTGCCCCAGTACTTTGGCATGGTTAATGACTAAAGAGACAAAGGACTCCAGTTACATGCTATCTTCTGTTCTTGAAAGCTGATTATTGTAACAAGTTATATAAAACCAACTTGGTGAGAAATGTTTTTTGTATATTATTTTTGCCCGTTTTAATTTTTTTTTCATGTCTTCATTTGAGTCTCAAATGAACTATTAGGAAACCACATTTTCATTCAGTTTTTCAATACATCCTCAAGTTCTTTCCCTAACAAATGAATACCTTTTAAACTTTTTAAAAATATATATGAACTCTGCAGAAATAAAAACCTTAAACCATAGCAGGTTAAAACTTAAAGGCAAGTCCTTGACTCACAAAAGATTATTCTCGTTTCTTTTCTGAGGTTAGATGATTCCTCTTCCTGGATCTTTCCCTTAATGTTTGATATATGTTTCCAGTGCATTTTTGAAGTATCTAGGAAATGATGATAATGGTTAGTGGATGCAAGCTACCTTCACCAGGGCAAGAGGGTGGAGAGTATGCATGCTTGAGTTAATCTGTATCTTCCACCAATTCCACACCTTTGTAATCCAGAGACCAGTGGGACCCTCAGAACCTTTCCCAACCAAACTTTCTGCACCTCAACTTCCACCATTATACGTGATCAAATATTTTATCACTATTCATGTCATCAAACAAACAAATGCCCCAGGTCATTTCTACTCCAGCACACAAACCCCCCAAGCCTCCTCTTGCTTTTCCCCAACCTGCCCACCACCAATCATCTGGGAAGAACTGTTAATTGTAGGTAAACTCCACTGTACTTGCTCCCCTTTTCTGAGTGTTACCTGCAACTTCTCGCAAAACCTAGCTTTACCCTAAGTACCCTTCAGCCTTTCAAATGGTGGCGGTTTCCTCTTCCCCAAACTTTGTCACTGAGCTTGGAAGGAGGACAGGTATCCCTCTTCCTTCTGTTTCTGATCTCAGGTCATTCTCCTCCCCTCAACTCAAAAAACACCAGATTGAAACTCATTCTGTCATATTACCTACTGTCCTTATTTTGCATTATTCTGATAACCCCAATTCACTCCTCGCATTACTTGAAGATTTTATCTACTGCTCACCGGCAGTCTCTCCATTGCTATTTCTTACACAATTACGGTCTTAATTTCATCTGCTATCCTGGGGTAATTTTTGAATAGCTCCACATTTCATTTTCAAAAGTGTTATGATTTGAACAACAAATTGTATGGTCACCTTGGTCATAATTGCTAGTGTCTGTGACAGGCAAATAGATGATCCTTCCATTTCCCACCCCCAATCCCTCATCTCCTCTCATCCAATGATATGGCCTTACAGCCTACCGTGGTTTTTCACCCTCACAATCATACCCTAGAATGTATCATTACCCAAAATCCTCCACAATCTGCATTTCAGTTTTCCCATGCTCTGGCCTTTCCTGTCTTTTCAAGTCACACCCATTATTGATTGCCCCAACCACAACCATCTTTCCTCCCCGTCCTCACCTACAATGTATTGCTTCTACCACCTTTCCCTTTTCCCTCATCCCCTCATGTTCTTATTTCCCTGCATATGCAACTTAAATTCCCTGGTCAGTCCTTAAAATCCTTCCATTGCATACACTCTCAATTCTCTAGTTTATCTTACCCTTCCTTTTATGCCCTTAGCTAAAACAAATCTTAGCTAAGTTTCATTCCCTGCCTACTTCACACTTGCACCCAAATAGTTGAATGAGATTGGAAACACACACACGTGGGTGTGCATGCTAATCCTTATTATAACCAGGTTGACTGCACTTACTTTAAATGTATGACTATTTCAAAGGGGTCTATAATGCTGCCTGAAATTTTGCTGTATTTCCCCAAAAATAGTCACTCTCCTACATGATTCCATGTATTCTCACTTATTCTCAAATTTTTAAATTCGCTTTCTTCCTCTGTCTCAACTGATGAACTTGCTTCCTATTTCACTGAAAAATTAGAAGTGAACTTTCACGAGACCCCTTCCTCACATCTATCCACCCCCAGCATTTGTGTCCAAATACACTACATCCTTTTTTTTTAAGTACAAATTTTCCTAGAAAAGTTAAACTCCTTCACTTATCCACTAGATCTAATCCAATCTCACAAGGAGAAATAAGACAGAGTAGAAGGCAAAAATAACATTTTTTAAAATGTGGAAGTGGGCCAAGATTTTGTATCACGAAGCACCAGAGCATCTGCTGTAAAAGTCATTCCAACTGGGGAGTGGATGTAGCTCAGGGGTTGAGCATCTGCTTCCCATGTACAAGGTCCTGGGTTCAATTCCTGGTACCTCCTAAAAATAAAGTGATTCCAACTATATATTCAGAAGCTAAGGAAACCCTAAGATGGATTTGGGGTCCACTTGGATTTACTCAGAGTAGAATCAGGTCAAAAATGTGTCCTGCATAATCTGACAGTCTGACTAGTTGACCATAGTAGCTATTTATTTATTTCATCTAAGTTTCCCATGATCAATTTAACACTATTGAAGATACATGTGATTTAGATCATTCCATTTATCATGGTAGCTAGCACTCTTTGCTCCTTTTTTTTATTTAAAAATTTATTGGAGTATATCATTTATACAGAACACACATGAACAATAAGTGTATAGTAAAAGTTGTAAACTTAGAAAACAAACATACAGGGCTCCCATACATCACTCCAACAACCAACAAATTGCATCATTATGAATCATTTGTTACAAACTATGAAAGACCGCCGTCAAATTATTACTGCTAACTATAGCCAATATCTTAAATTTGGTGTATTTTCCCCCAACCCATCCAATTATTAACATCCTGTATTAGTATTATATATTTGTTATAGTTCATGAGAGAAGATTTTCATATTTGTCCTGGTAACCACAGTCCATCTTCTACCACTGAATTCACTATGTTATACAGTCTCATGCTTCATACAATCCATCCAAAATTTACCCTCAGTTACTCTCATTTTCATCACAGAGTTGTACCGTCATCACCTCAGTCAATTGTATTACATTTTTATTACTCCAAAAGGAAAAATCCCATACCCCCTTATACCCTCCTATTGTTGTCCCTTAGGATTAATATAATATCTTCTTTGCCATTGCTGAAAAATATTACAATAGTAATGTTAACTATTGTCCATAAGTTACATTTGTTGTAATTTGCCCATGAACTATCATATTGTTTTTTTTAATTTAATCTACTTTATTAACATTTTCTCCATTACTTTCTTAAGTCTAGACAAGCAACAAAACAATAAATCAAATCCTGATTTGTATCATTTGCCCATTTCCATGGTGTAAGTATTCCCACCATGGCCAGTTTCAAGCTACCAATGAGTCATCGCTAAACATGGAGCTGGGAAGAGATGAGCTACTAGGAGCACATCATTCTATAGTATTTCCCCATAAATACAATAGATGTAAATAACCTTAAGATCATAGTAAAATTCAGGGCATAATCAGAAAGCAATGAGTATTAGGCATTTATTACCTTTTTTAATTTTTTTATTTTATTTTATTTTATTTTTTATTTTATTTTTAAAGAAGCTTTAGTTTACATAAATGATACATCAAAAATATAAGTGTTGTTTCTTGGCCTTTGCCATCCCCTGGATATCACCCTTCCACTGAAATCATGGAGCCCATTTAAATTGCAGGGTTTTCCACCAACATTCCAATAGTAGAGAGAAGAGCCAGCATAGCTCTTTTCAAAGATTCTGGTGCTCTCAGTGTCCATTCCCTTATCAAGGCTTTGATGAAGGTAATGCTGCAAGGCATCATACAGTGGTGTACATGATAAATTCACACTATTCTTTCTTGTGCAATACACCAAAGTAGAAGAACAAAATTTTATATGGTGTTATAAGACCATATAATGGTTTTATATGTTAGAGCAATGTATCAATTTTCTTTTCAAAATTAAAAGAATGAACTATTAGTATACACTGGCTCAATTAATTATAACAAGTCACGGGAGTCATATTTGGTGGGTTAACTGTCACAAAGTGGTGACCACATTTAATCTTCTCTGATAGAGGAGTGAAGAGACATAATTCTTTATTACAGACATTTTAACAAATGTAGTTTTCTGTAACAAAAATGAATTATTTATAAATGTAGTTTTCTGTAACAAAAATGAATTATTTATAAATTAATGTCAGCAGTCTTTGGAAAGTGGCTATTAAAACAATCCTCCAAATATCATAGAAACCTTCCTTTGCTCTTTTTAGTAAACAGGTATAGGAATTTAACTTTATGATAACTAGATAAAGAATAAGTGCAGATTTAGCTTACATTTTATAACAAATGGTTTGTAGATATTCTCTCAATTTCTCCCTTACCAAGAGTAATGGCTAACCCAGTGCTTTATCTAAATACTCAAAAGCACTTGTGTCAATAGCTTTATTAGATGCTTATCATTAAGAACTCATAAAATGTGTGACCAAAGGTTTCAACTGGAATTTTAGCCTTAGATGAATAAAATTATGCATGGTTTTTAATAATTTATTTAACAAAAATTGATTTCTGACAATTTCCTTTAGTGTAAGACACTGTTAAATGCAGTGTTCTCTCAGCTAGCAGAGCGAATGACTACTGGGGCTAGCAATTGAATCAGAACTCTGATAAGTATACTCGATTGCTAAAGTCAGCCTTCCCTAAAAGTTTGTTTCTCTCTTCTTGGATATGAAACCTCAGAATTTATTCTCACACATATTCCTTAGATTTTTTGTGCATATAACTTACCAAAGTTCTGCAGTTCTGTTGTTTTGTTAGTCATTCACTTCTCCCTAGGTGTGATTTTACAGTTGGCCCTTTGGGTCCTGTTGGAATCTGACTCTACCTATATGCCTGGTTGTTTGGATGAAAATAGGCATAAGGGGAATTGGACTCATTTTGCAAGATAACTCCCATAGACAAGGGAGTTATAACATCTTCAAGCAAGGGAGGATACCCTTCATCAAACAAGGGGAGAGTTGTGCTTAAATGATCAATAAAAACTCAGTGGGGGATGAGAGTACTTCAATTACTCTAAATGATCTCCATCTAAATTGTTGAGAACCACGCGTTCCCAATCAATACCCTAACATACCAGGAAAAGACCTAGTGAGGCTCTGAATTCAAATAACAGCATATTTCAGCAATATGCTGTATCAGATTTTGAGTTTGATTTGTTATGTTACCCTAGCTCTGTAACTACAAGTTGATAAGTTCCTGTTGGCAGAGTTAGACGAAATCTCTGGTTTTCAGTGTGTCCCTTATGATAAGAATTTGTGGATTTGAGTTCATCTTTTTCTTTAAGCTGTGAGGCATTATTACAGTGGCCATTTTGCTCTACATTCTTTAAAGTTCATTTACCTTTTATAATGTTATATGGCAACAGCAATATGATCCCTCAGAATCTTGACTAAATAAGCTCTTCATTCAAGGGGACTGCTGATTATAGCTTCATTAACTTCCTGGCCACTACTGGTAGTGGACTTCCAGGTGACCATCACAGAATTTTGAAGGGATTTTCAAGAACTTTAGCCATGCCCAGAGCAGATGACCAATCCCAGATTCTCCAGCCCCTCAGGTCCCTGAGGAACTCTCATCTGAAACCCATTTCTTAGTGCTAACATGTATTTAGCCAGTGGTCTCCATCCCAAGAAAGAGAAACAACTCTCTTTAATTTAAATAGAAAGGAATTTGCTATAAGGGTAACAGGTAGCTAGTGGGAGCAATGAGATGCCTGAAAACAAAGGCATCGAAGGAAGGCAGTGTCTAAGAAAGGAAAGATGGTAGAACAAAAACAAGTTATATACAGAGCACACACATATGCACACAGAGAACGATCTCAGCAATGCCCCTGACACAACCACCACTAGATATACACGACCATGTTTGCTTGAATTTTGCTGCTTTCATTCTCAATTTTCCTTGAATATTTTATTAATTCCCTTAAGATCAAAATCCTGTTGGGACCATCCAACTAGACAAGCCTAAATCTATACCTAAGCCTAAAAGTTCACACAGAGTGGTTGTCCCGTAAGTAGAAAAGAATATGGACATTGGCTTGCCATGAAAAGCCAAATTTGTACTATCACAAGCAATAAGCAGAAATAAAATACAGTAGAAAATACTTTATTCCATACAGAATGAAAATCTAAAATGTGCTAGAATAAATAAAACAAAAAATGTGTAGTTTTTTTTTTTTACAAAAAAAGCACAAAATAGTACTGAAAGACATAAAATAAGATCTGAATTATGATGAGTTACATGACTTCATTGGAAAGAAAAATTCAATAGTATAAAAATATTTAAACTCTTATTAAATTTGATCTTTAAATTCAAATAAATCACAATACAATTTTCAGAAGTTCTTTCCATTGGTCTTAATAAGCTTGTTCTACAATCACGCAAGTAAATGTGCAAGAATAGTAGGAAATTTTTGAAAAATAAAGCAATGGCTAGCAAATCATACTACAAAATACTAAAAATAGTTATAAAGGCAAAAAATGGTGTGGTCAGATATCGTACCTAATTCTTTGTCTGATCTGGGCAAACTTCATAAGCAGGATTTGAGACAGCTCTGGCTCGATATCTTGGGGTTTTTTTTCCATTTTCATAATAAAATAACTATAATAAAAAATGATATTGTATTTGCCAGCAATAGACAAGCAGATCAACAGAAGAGAATACAGTTCTTGAAAATACTTATGTACATATGAAAATTTAAGGTCTAATCAAAGGGAAAGAATAAATACTAAATAAATTATAATGGAGCAATCTGCTAACAATTTGGTAAAATTGTTAGGTCCCTTTCTCATACCATTTACAAAAATAAATTTTACTGGATAAAACATTTAAAATATCATATAGGAAAAGAAATACAGGAAGATATATTTTTACCTTGCCTTAAAAAGTCTTATTAAACAAGAAAGAAATAGTAAAAGTCAACGTGAAAAGACTGATACATTTGATAAGAAAATAAAACTTCTGTTTGACATACAATACCACCATTCAAGTTAAGGTAAATACCAGCCTGGGAAATCAATATTCTCTGTCTAAAATAATGAAGTTATTTAAAGTATAAGTAAAGAACAATGAACCTAATAAAAAAAATGATCAAAATATATGAGCAATTCAAAGCAGAGAAAATCCAAATGATTAATAAAACATATAAAATATGCTTAACTTTCTTAAAAAATAAAACAGCAACAGGATGGCATTTTTCACCATACAGCCTTGGAAAAGTTAAAATGTTGTTAAGAATGTTGGGAACGAGTACCAACATATCATTCCCATAATAATATAATTATGTGCAACATTTTGAAGGCCAATTTGATAATACCTATTAAAACTGAAAATAGGTGAAGCTTCTGCAAATCTGCTTCTTGGTATCAGCCCTAGAGAAACACTGATTCCTGTGTACAGGGGAATATAATTAAGGATATTGATTACAGCACCAATAGTAATAGCAAAAAATGAAAGCAATCTCAATGCTTTTCAATAGGGAAATTACCAAATATACTGTAGGACATTTATTTTGTAGCATTAAACAGTAAGAAATGTATTGTTGAATGAAAAAAGCAAAATACAAAATAATATATATAGTATTACAATATTTATATTAAAAATCATATGTAAAACAAAAACATATTTCTATATGTTAAATAATATGAAAATTAGAGAAAACTATACCTTAAGCTAATAGAACAGTTGCTCTGGAGAGGGGAATGGAACTATGTATTGTAGTTAGGGCATACTTTAAATTTATCTCTGATGTTTTAATATTTTTGAAATCGCATTCATCTACTACCTAAAAAATTTTAATTATAGTAAATTTAAAAACAATTTGCTTCTTGATTTAGTTGTTGAAGGAAATAGCAAAATATAGTCACACTGTATCTACCAAGTACATATCATTTTGATGTGTAAAATGATATGCATACAAGACTGCTTTCCAATGAAGTTAAGTGAACTTTTCCCTGACAGTTGAAGGAAAGGTTTCACATGGATTTTTGAAAGAAGGGATGTGGTAACATTTCTTCATGTAACTGATAATGTCAATAAAGACCATTTCTATAATGTCAAACAGCTTACTCGAGTAGCATATCTCAACAATCCAGTGAATGTTTTAATAAGTTAAACCTATACTTCAGAGCTAAAAATGTATAATTTTTAATATTTGGGATAAGATATCAGGATTTTTTAATCAAGATCATATAGATATGCAAATGGTTTCATTTGTAACAGCTTGACTTTTCCAACATTTGATGATTTTTCACTCAGAAAAATTAATTTATGATGAATTTTGGACCATGTTTTTAAAACGACATCCAAATAATGAAACACAACATAAAGGATACATTCCAAAATTGACTACAACCAAAAAAAGAGGGTGGGATTCAATCCACTGGGTCTTCTGCAGAGGAATATTCAACCTTCCAGCTCTTGCCTATACTCTTTCTCCAAGCATCTGAAAGAACACAGGAGAAAGTTTTCAATAAGAATCACTCCATCAATTTTGAGTCCATGTTTGACCCAAATAGTCATAATCATCTGTCCTAACTATCAAACGCATGTTACCATATCAATGGCTTCCTATAAATTAGACTTTCTTGATTTAGAAGAAATTAAAAACAGGAAACAAAGTATCCTAAGTCTGAAATGTGATCTACAGCCTAAGGTCACAATCACCAAGCTCAGTAGAGATACTCTGATAAAAGGTTTGTAATTATCATCCCTCTAAATCGGAGCTTGGAAAACATTTTCTGTAAATGGCCAGCTAGTAAATGTTTTACACTGTATAGGTCATATGGTCTCTGTCACAGCTACTTAACTCTGCCACTGTAGCGCAAAATCATTCATAGATAATACATGAACAAATAAGCTTAGTTGTGTTTCAATGAAACTTTATTTATAGATGCTGAAATTTAAAGTTCCTTGTATTTTTCATGTATCATGTATTCCCACGTATCGTGAAATAGTATTCTTTATTTTTCCAACCTTTAAAAATCTAGAAACATTCTTAGCTCACGGGCTATACAAAAACAGTCAACAAGCTGGATATGGCCATGAGCCATAGTTGTCTAATCCTTACTTTAAATTATAGAAAACTATTACTGGTTTTTAAAACATAATTTTCATGTATTTATTACATTGTGATAATTTTTAAATTTGTCTAAAACTGGTGTCTTGTGTGGGCCAATTGACAATTAAGTGGTCGGTGGATATTGAAAGATTAAAACAAATACTGTTAGAATTTCATGACCTTGGGCAAGTTTAAAATTGGAATAATAACACAATTTCACCATAGGTCTTTTTGATGAAAATAGGCACAAGCTTCTGGTCCCATTGGCAAGCACATCCTTAATATGAAAGCAGATGCTGGGTGCTACAGACAGCAGATTTTTAGTATTCCCATCCTACTGGCAAGACCATCCTAAAGATGAGAAGGATGCTATTAAACATTCACTTACTCTAACTCCCCTGATTCTTATTCTATACTCATAATACATATACAATATCCCCTGATTTGGCTGCTTATGTGGTCTGTTTTCTGATAGTTCCAGGTGCTGTGGTATTAATGTACCATTGTAAACATTCATTTTGCATCTTCTCTTTTTACATATCGGTCTCATGAGCTTAGTTTACGTGAGTTCATCCCAAAAGTTAAATCCACTTGCGGTGTCCTGAAAATAAGATTTCTGAGACAAAAGAATCCTGCTGAGAGTAAGATCCTGAAACTTGGTAAACTCACCAAGATAATGAGAGACACTACTGAAGGGCTTCTAGCAGAGCCTCTGCAGCAAGCTCCACATCAGCACCCCCACATGGGTGCCAACAAGTCATTTCACACTTCACTCTGGGTCCTCAGCACTTAGGGCATGTCTTAGTTTGCCAGGGTTGCTATGAAAAATACCACACAGTAGATGGGCTTAAACAACACGAATGTATTGTCTCACGGCTTTGGAGGTGAAAGGTTCAGCAACAAGGTATTGGTGGGCCATGTTTTCTCTGCAGTCTGCAGCATTCTGGCTGGGGCTCAGTCTCTGCCTCTGTTACATTGCAAATCTCTCCTTTTCTGGCTTCTACTAAGTGTGCCTGAATTTCCTCTGCTTCTTAGGACTTCAGTCACATTCCACTTAGGCCCACCCTGATTCAACTTAGCCTCATCCATACAGGAGCTTTGAAGACCTTATTTACAAATGAGTTCATGCCCACAGAACCGGGAGTTCAGACTTGAGCATGTCTTCGGGGAGGACACAATTCAATCTTCTAAAGTGCACTCCAGGTCCTCTGTCTGGTTACTAAAGGCTTCCACATAAGCGTCAGGAAAATGTTAGGCCATCAGATTAGGAGTCTTTTGGTTATCAGATCACATTGCAAAACAGCTAAAAGGAAATGTTTTATGACTGGAGAAAATGATCTCTTAAAGAGGTAATAAAGAGAGGAAAATAGGAGGGAGAAATGGCATTTTCTTCACACTGACATTTTTAATCCTGCTTTTGTCAGTAATATTTATTAGAACACCAGTACATCCTCCTGCTATTTAAGATTTTTAAAAATACACATCGTGTGCATGGACTTTACATGCAGATACAAACAAGCTGTGCAGGGCATCACTGGCTGGTTGTTGTCGATATGAACCTCAGCTGTCTTTTGGGTATCATTCTAGACTGTGGGAAATTGCACTGCACTGACTAATGAGCAATTTGTGGTAGAAGGTGGAAGGCTTTGCCTGACTCACAGAAATGCTCATTAATGCTTTAATATTCCTCCTTCAAGCTGATTGCATCTGTTAGCTTTCTTACCTAATATACTTTTGAGCGGGCAGTAGGGATTTTTGGTTAGATTTTCATTGTGAATATGTGTTTCTGATTTTTTTTCTCTTTTTACATATATATTTTTTCCTTTTATATACAAGACAAATGCCTTTACCCAGCCTATAGAGCTAAGCACTCTCAGAGTAACTGATTCATTTAGCGGTGCTTGGCTTCTGGTGCTTGTCAGCTGCAGGTGACATTTAGCACAGGCTTTATCTCAGTTGTGGTAATTACTGGGCTGACATGAGCTCTCATACACAGCACAGATTGTTTTCAGCAGATGTAACCAAGCAACTCTGCTTTCTCCGGAGCAGTTTATCTGGCTTTCAAATTGTGGCATTCCACACATATACACACACTCACATGCAAGCACACACACAAGTAGTTTAATGTCATTTTTATGGAAATATTCGCTCTTTGTTGCTCTGGCTTTATTGATTTCTGCCACGAGGTGATGGAATGGGATATCTTCATTGTATGCAACTTCCGTATAACACATTGGAAGTGCATCTTATTAAACAGAAAGGTTATTGTTATTGTAATGTATCTCAGCAGTGCACCTAATGCTACTTTAATGATGAAATTAATATGCTTGGATTTACCATTTGACATTCTTAGGCACCGATTGTGTTACTGATGTAATAGCAATGATTTTTTTTTAAATGTGAGAATAACATTTTCTTAGAGAATTTGAAATGGAAAGAAACATTTTAATAAAATAAATCACAATCACTAAAGACACTTATTTGTGTCAGACATATCTTAGTGATGCAACAACCTTCAAGATAATTCCTAAGTGCAGACAAATTGGCATTATATATAATATTTATTCTAAACATATCAAATTATTTATCCCGAATATATAGATATGAAAAAATCAAGAGGAAGTAATAGCCAGGCCCTCTAATATTTCCAGTTTTAACTGACATGCTCATATTTCTAGACTCCAAGATTAATCTGGTCACTGAGCAATTATATTAACAAAAAATACAAAATTGTCTCAGGACTATAATTTAAAACATGTCAGTTATATTTTCTTTGCTATGAATTGTGACTAAGTTTCAAATTTTCATTTAATGGAATTGTGTGAATAGGCATCATGCTGTCTAAGTGTCTAGGACAAGAAGTAGAATTACTAATAATGAATGCATTGTAGATTGTGAAATATATGGAGGTTTCAACCCAACAATTCTGAGCAAAGTGATGGACCAATGGCTGTAAGTTTGAAAGAGACTTAGCTCAGGTCAGGGCTAAAATGAAATGATTAATGAGACCTAGTGAATCAGAGGAGAGTTGCCCAGTGGTGCTATGACTGGGGGGAGAGGGGGAGGGGAGAAGTGGGGGAGGGAGAAAACTTGGGCATACTACCTTTGAATTTTTTTCCATTTGTTAAAAAACACCTTTAGAGGTATTTCTGAAAAGTATTTTAAATGCTATAATAAGTGTTGGATGAATTGAGTTTAAGCCAGATTGCAATTATGCAAAATAATGCTTTCTGTTAAATAGAATTTCCGTAAGAAATTTTAACCTCTAGCATTTAAATAGGAAGGCAAGGGATGAGGTGTCATCATGAATAAATGTTAAACCTGAGTAAGATTGGGACTTATAAAAAAAATTAAAAGGAACTTTCTAGCCTGCCCTCAAATTCCATCAA
This sequence comes from Cabassous unicinctus, assembly GCA_029593785.1. Taxonomy (NCBI): domain Eukaryota; kingdom Metazoa; phylum Chordata; class Mammalia; order Cingulata; family Chlamyphoridae; genus Cabassous; species Cabassous unicinctus. The sequence continues at coordinate 42,900 of JAQZBX010009855.1, forward strand.
GGGAGTAAATGTATTTTATGAAAGTACCTGCCACTTAATATTCTGAGCAGGAATGTGAAATAAAAATACTAAGTGACAGTTAACTTCATATAGTACTTTTACTTCATTATGAGGGAAGCTGTCATTTGAAGAAAATTCACCTGCTTTACATAAGGCACTTTAAGTGGCGGCTATATTTCAAGTATGCATTGACTCATAATACCAGTTTTTAAACAACCGAATGCTCAGTAGAATTAAAAGTCCGTTCATTTGACACAGACTCTGCTCCTATCTAGTGCAAAATGCCTTGAGATGCCAGGTTACCTCAAATTCTTGTGGCAATGGATAATTGACCTTGTGATTATAAGTCATGCTCGGGTTCTCCACCACAGGTCTCCACCAGCCCGCACATATTTACAGGCATGCACGCACGCACGCAGAGGAATAACTTTTGTATTGCTTCTTTTCGTGTTTTCTCTTCCCAGAAGATGGACCCACTGAGAGACGTGAAGGAAAACAGATGGACCAGAGCGTGAGGGAAAAAGATTTTGAGTATTAAGAAAACCTTAGTTTAAATCCTGGTTGACTGTACCACCTTCCCAGTCCATGGCTCCTTCACTATGGAAAGTCATCGATATTTTCACTTTACCTATCCCTCTGCAGAGAGGGGAGCAAATAATCATGCTGATGTATCTAAAATCTTTACAGGAAAGGTTTGATAGTACTATAAAGGACCTTGAAGTTAAATCTCAGAAAATCTCCTACCAACCATTCCCCTTACAAAACATCCACCCTCTTTGTAAAGTGAATTTCAGGCTTAGCAAATATTACCATACTAACAGGGCTGGAAACTGAATCCTTCCATTTCCTTATAGACCACAAGAGAGAAGCAAAGCTTGCTCTAAGTATCCTACCAATGAGATGAAAGAGAACACACTGCAACCAGCCCAGCCCACAGCCTTGCACACAGCCTACAGCAAACCACCACCATGTGTGATCAACATACAGCTGTGGAATGGCTTTTGGGAAAGACCCTGTCTCACAGCCCATCACTTCGAGGTCATAATATTTTAGTGCTTTTCTCTCTGAAGAGAATAAAACCTGCAGATGGTTAAAGAGAATGAAAGTTCTGTTTAAAGCAATGGGGTGGAAGGAAGGGGTAAAAGGGAGTTGATGAGAACCAAATGTCTCCCATATGGTTCCACACAGGGCCGCTGGAGGGTCATATAAAAAAATTAATCCAACTCATATAATCTGCTCAAAGCCAAGTATGTGCAGATAATGAAAATGCAGCTCAAATATGACACATCTGGTTTTCTTGACAACATCGTGGGATGCAGCGTTAACCTACCCTAATAATTAATTCTTAAGCTCTCAGTCTATTGTTTTTTCCCTACATTTTGGGATATGACATAGCTGGGAATGGAAGAAATATGTCTTCCTATTCTAGAAAGTAAAAGGATATGTGTGCCTAGTGATTTCTGACATATGTGTGTTTAGTGATTATCATTGTTCACATATTAAGGGAGAGCAACAGTCTTCTAAAAGGTAACAACAGCTTTGTGATCTGTTAGTAGAACATCCTGTGAAGTTCAAGCTCTGTTCTCTGCCCTTTGGTTTCACCTGAATAGCTGGGGTGTCAAGATTTAAAAGAGATGTTCTCACAAAGAATTTTAGTAAAAACAAAGGGCAGAAAGAATGGGCTTGAACAACATCAGATGTGGAAGCAGGACCACACTTAAGTGTACACTGAGACCAGTTTCATTTGTCTTTCTCTGGAAAACACATGCAGAGTGAAAAGAATCAAGTTGGACCATGAACCCAAGTGAATAATCCAAGGCCTACATGCCAAACCAGAAGCCACGCATGAGGCACACACAGACATTGATTTATTTAATAGTAAGGTCTGTGCCAGTCAATCAGTAAGGAGTGTTACAGATTTGTGACAAAACGCTACCCTCTTTCAAAGAGGGATTGAGAGCTTCGCAGAGGGTTCAGCCTGTAGACAAGGGGCCAAGGGTCTATGCCAAAACATTGGATATTCGAGATTATAAACATTCAAAGGAATGCCCCTAGTCCCTTAAGCAGAATTAATTATTCCCTTATATTTGTTCCCCTAGTAATTTTATATGCCTCCATTAGAGCACTTTTCCCATGAAATTATGACTGCTAATTTGGCTTTTATCCTTACCACACTCTGAGTTGTCTTGAGGTAACTTATTCTGTTTTATTCATCTTTACTTCCCAAAATTTAGAACAATGTTTAAGGCATAATGGTACTGAAAGGATCAATCCTATATCTATTATGCCCAGTGATTTAGACCAGGGGTTCTTAATCTTTTTTGTTCCAGGGACCCCTTTTCCAGTCAAGTGAAAACTACGGACCCCTTACTAAGTACACCCTATACTGC
>JAQZBX010009856.1:0-45296 GCA_029593785.1 Cabassous unicinctus
ACCTTGAATTAAAGGGGGAAAAGGTAAAGACAAATGAGTTTATATGGCTAAGAGACTTCAAAATGAGTTGGGAGGTCATCCCAGAGGTAATGCTTACGCACATCTCAGTAGGATCTCATAGACTTCCAAAGTAGATATCACCCCAAAAAGCGGGGCTCCTGAGAGCTCTGGAGACACCCAGGTCCTATGTCAGGGCAGATAGCTCCAGAGTTTGGTGCCTTGCCAGTGGGCCCTACTTTGGAGTTTGTGCTCCTGAGAGTGATAAGAGTTGGACTCAACTATGTCTTCCCTGCACATGGCTCATCTGTCCCTTCTATTCAAACCTATACTTGGTGCTGGAGTTTTTAGGTGTACGTCCAGAGACTTGAGACTTTGGGCTGTCCATGTGCCAGCTGGGCCCGGAACCTCAGTAGAGCAGCAACTCCTACTCTACAGCTCATTGGACTCACCCTGGACAACTAACAAGGAGATGATGATGGACAACAGTCATCCCAGGGAATGGAGAGAGTCTGCAGCTGCAGGCAGGATAATCCCATCCATCTTCCCCATGGGATATAAGGCCCCTCTCAATTGGAGGTGGAGTGGACATCACCATCCCAGACTCCTCCAAATGGGGGGGAAGAGCTATGGACTAGAGTGGAATTACTGGTATTCTACTATAGACATATTGTGATTCAAGCAATGGAAGAAATTACAACATTGATGTGGAGCCAGGGGCCACTGGAGGCCCTGAGGGCAGGGAGAGGAAAAAGCAGTTGTAATACAGGGGCTTTTTCAGACTTGGGAATTGCCCTGAGTGACACTGCAATGACAGATATAGGCCATTTTATATCATCATATAATATGCAGAACTGTATGGGAGAGAGTGTGGTCTACAATGTGAACTATGGTCCATGCTTAATGGCAAAGCCCCAGGATGTGTTTATCAATAGCAATGAATGTGCCACACTAATGAAGGATGTTTATGTGGGAAGTTGTGGGAGGTGTGGGAGGTGGGGTGTATGGGAAGCCCTATATTTTTTGTGTAACATTTACGTAATCTAAGAACCTTAAAAATTTTTTTTAAAAATTAAAAAAAAGAAGATCCATGCTAAGTTTGGGAGAGGAAGGGAAGGGAGGAGTGAGCAGGGGAAGGGAGGGTTATCAGTAGGCCATGCTTTCTCCAGTTTCTCCTCCCTAGGGATATTCAGTTATGTATTTCTTCTTGAGTAAGATTTGGCAATTAACATCTTTCAATGAATTGTCTATTTCATCTAAGTTGTCAAATTTTTGGCATAAATTTCATAATATTCCCTTATTCACTTTTTAATCTATAGACTCTGTGATGCTGTCATCTCTTTCATTCCTGATATTGGTAAATTGTATCTTCTCTTTTATTCATGACCAGTCTGGTTAGTGTTTTATCAATTTTATTTATCTTCTCAAAGAATCAGTTTTTGTTTACATTGATTTTTTTTCTACTGTTTATTTTCAATTTTATTGATCTCTTCTCTTAGTTTTATTTTTTGTTTGCTTCTGCCTACTTTGGATTTTATTTGCTTTTTCTTCTCCTGGTTTCTTAAGGTGGGATTTTAGGTCACAGATTAGAGATTTTTCTTCTTTTCTAATATAGTTGTTTAGGGTTATAAATTTTCCCTTAACTACTGCTTTAGTGGCATCCTACAAATTCTGGTACCTTGTACTTTGGTTTTCATTGAGTTCAGAAACTTTCTAATTTCCCTTTTGATTTCCTCTTTGACCCATGGATTATGTAGAAGTGTGTTATTTAGTTCCTAAATATTTGGAGAACTTTCTAGGGATCTTTCTGTTATTGAATAATAATAATGATTTAACATATGATCTATCCTGGAAAACATTCCATGTGTGATTGAGAAGAATGTGTATTCCACTGTTTTTGGGCAGGTCAAGTGTGTTGATTGTGTTGTTCAAGGCTACTCTATCCTTGCTGATTTCCAACTACTTGCTGTATCAATTATTGTGAGAGGGATATATTAAAATCTCTAACTATAATTATGGATTTGTCTATTTCTCCTTAAATTTAAGTTTTTTTTCTTCAGGTATTTTGAATCTCTGTTATAAGTTACATAAATGTTTAGAATTTTTATGTCCTCTTGATTAAATTACCTCACTATTATGAAATGACCTTCTTTATCCCTTGTAATATTGTTTGCTCTGAAATCTACTTTCTCTAATATTAATACATCTAATTAATCTTTTTCACACTTGTATTAGCATGTTATGCTTTTTCTATCCTTTTACTTTTAAACTATATGTGTCTTCATACATAAAGTGTGCTTCTTGTAGGTAACATATAGTTAGGTCTTGATTTTTTATTGTCTGATAATCTATGTCTTTTATTGGGCATTTAGATGATTTGCATTTAATGTGACTTAATATGTTTAATTTTTGTCTATCTTGTTATTTTTTATTTGCTCCATCTGTTTTTGTACACATTTTCATTTTTTTCAGCCATTTTTTCATAAATTTAACATTCTTTAGGATTCCATTCTAATCTCCTTTGTTGTATCATTAGCCATAATTCTGTTTTGTAATTTTAATGGTTGCATTTATACTTTACATGTTTAATTTATTACAATCTACCTTCAAGTGCTGCTATATCACTTTACATATAAGAACCTCACAATATTCTTACTTCCTGACCTTTACAGAATTACTGTCACTCATTTTAGTCTTACATGTTATAAACCCCACAATACATTGTTATTATTTTTGTGTAAAAGATCTATTTTCTTTTAAAGAGATTTATGTATTTACCCACGAAGTTACTGTTTCCAGTGTTCTCCTTCTGCTTAAATGAATTCCTTTACCAATTCTTGTAGTATGGGTCTTCTGGTCATGAATTCTTTCAACTTTTGTGTGTCTGAAAACATTTTTATTTCTCCTTTTTTATCAAGGTTTTTATATTGAGATAATTTTAGATTCACATTAATTGTAACACATAATACAGAGACACCACTTGTACTCTTAGCCATTGTCCTCACATAGGTAACATCTTGTAGTACTATAATACACTATCATAACCAGTATATTGACATTGATACAGTCAAGATACAGAATAATTCCATGACCACAAGGATCCCTCATGTTTCCCTTTTATAGCCATATAAAAGCCTCTTCCCTCTACCCCACCCCCTCCTCAATTCTTTTTATTTTTAAAGCAATTTTATTGAGACATATTCACATACCATACAATCTATCTAAAGCAGGGATTCTTAACCTTCTTTGTTCCATGGACCCCTTTGCCAGTCAGGTGAAAACCACGTACCCCTTCTCAGAATGTAGCAGCAGATAGCTTTATGACATTCAACATCGGCATGTCTTTAAATTAAATTTTAGGATTATTCAAAATTACATTTTACAACTTTCCCAAAATTTCAATACCTGATAACATAGTTCAACATCTGTTCAAATGGTCATTTTTGGCAAACATTTAGAAATTCAAGTTTTCCCATGACATCATAAAACCACCTCCGCCACCCTTGCCAACCTTTTTGCAGGAAGTTTTCCACTGCACTCAGAACACGCTACATCAAAATAAAAATCATACTAAGTCCACACTATACTGTAAATTATTTAATAAATATCTCACACCCACACCAACACATCCCCACAAGAATAATGTTTTTAAAGACATAAAATAAAATTACAAAGGAAATCAGTTACATATATTGAAATACAGTTACTAAAATAAAAAACATGATATAATACTATACATATGTGCTTCTTTCTTAACACATTAAAAAATAGTCCAATACATCAAAAATAAAGGAAAGTTAAATTTTATTTTTTAAAGACATGTCAATATGCAGACTGTTGTTGTTTATCTTGAATAAGAACATTAAACTGTAGTGTAGTATTTGACAAGGCAACATGCATATCAAGTTGGACATCTAATCAAGTTGATTTTTTTCAATTCAAGCTCACAGACCCCCTGAAATCTTTCCACAGACCCCTTGGTTAAGAACCCCTGATCTAAAGTGTACACTCAATGACTTTTGGTATAATCACAGAGTTGTGCATTCATCACCGCAATCAATATTAGAGCATTTTCATTACTCCAAAAAGAAAAACCCCCTACCCCTTAGCAGTCACCTCTCAATCCCTCTATCCTTTCCCTGCTGTTTTAGTTTGCCACAGGCTGCCAATGCAAAAATACCAGAAATGGGTTGGCTTTTATAAAGGGGATTTATTTGCTATAAATGCTTACAGTTCCGAGGCTGTGAAAATATCCAAATCAAGACATCATCGGAGATGCTTTCTCACCAAAGATCTGCTGCTAGCAGATCCTGGAGTTCTGCCACGTGGTGAGGCAAGATGGTGGGTCTACCAGTCTCTATCTACTTTCTCCTGGGTCTCAGCTGCGTGCCATTAGGCATCTCTCCCTAGGCCTTGTCTCTTTGAGCCTCTCTCTGTCTTTCCGCAGCTATAGGCGAACGTGGAGTCCTCTCTCTCTCACATGGCCAGGTCAAGATGGCAGAGCTCCCTTTTCTCTGTGCCTTTCTCTCTGTGTGTTCTCGGTTTATATAAAACCCAGCAAGAGGGTAGAGATCTAACCTGGGTCATACCTCAATAACATAGTCCAATCAAATGCCTTAAAGGGGTCTAATCAAGTGATCTAATCAAGGGCTCCTTAAATGAATTTAATGCAATTAAAGGACCCCACAACCACAGGAATGGATTAGTTCGAGAACAATCTTTTCTGGGATTCACAAAATTCAAACTGTCACATGCGCTAATCTAACTCCATCTCTGTAAATTTATTTAGATTTACAATTATAAATGGAGTAAAAAAATATGCAGTACTTTGTGTCTGGTTTCTTTCACTTAGCATAATTCTCTTTTTTTACAGTTGATGAAAAAATATTAATATATTACTATTCACTACAATTCATTGTTTGCTTTAGGTGTAATTTTGCCCAAATATCACCCTATTATTAATATCTTATAATATTAATGTACCTTTGTTTTGATTCATGGAAGAATATTCTTATATTTGTACTATTAACCACACTCACCATCTACAACGCGATTCACTATGCTATACAGTCCCATGTTTCATCCTTTAACTTTCTTTCTAGTCACATACATGACCCTAAACTTTCCGTTTCAACCACAACCACATCCACATACTGGCTCTGCTAATTACATTCATTCTAATGTGCTATCATCATCTCTATCCAATTCCAAACATTTACAATCAACTTTCTTACAAATTCTGTACATATTAAGCCTCAGCTCCCCATTCTCTAGCCTCATTCTATCTTCTGCTGACCAATCTTCTAGCTTTAACTCCATGAGTTTGCTTTTTATATTTAGTTCATACTAGTGAGCTCACTAGTGACAACCACTAGTCTGGTCTCCATTTCTATAATTTGGTCATTTCTAGAATGTTATATAAACAGAAGAATACAGTATGTAACCTTCCAGCATTGGTTTTATCCACTTGACATAATTCTCTGGAGATGCATCCAGGTTGTTTTGTTTATCAATAGTTCATTCTTTTATATTGTTCAGTAGAATTCCATGGTATGGATCTACCACAGTTTATTTAACCATTCACCCGCTGAAGGACATCTGGGTTGTTTCCAGTTCTGAGCTATTACTAATAAAGCTGCTATGATCATTTATGCACAGATTTTTGTGTGAACATGTCTTCACTTGTCTGGGAAAAAAGCCCAGGAATGCAATTGCTGGGTCATATGCTGGTTTCACATTTAGTGTTTTAAGAAACTGCCAAACTGTTTCTCAGAGTGGCTGTATCATTTTGCATTCCCCTCAGCCATGTGTGAGTGATAGTTTCTCCTCATCCTTAGTGCTATTTGATGTTGTCACTTTTTATTTTAGCCATTTTGATAAGTATGTAGTGGTATCTCACTGTGATTTTAACTCGCATTTCCCTAAAGACTAATTATTCTGTATATCTTCTCCTGTATTTATTTTCCATCTACATACCCTGTTCAGTGAAATGTGTGTTCATATCTTTTGCATGCACATATTCTAGTTGGGTTCTTTGATTTTTTACTGTAGAGTTTTGAGAGTTCTTTATATATTTTAGATACTAGTTCTTTGTCAGATATGTGGTTTGCAAATATTTTCTCCCACACTGTAGCTTGTTTTATCATCCTCTTAACAGATTCTTTTGCAGAGAAAAAGGTTATAATTTTTAACAAAATTAACAGTAATTTTAATGGGAATATATAACATAAAATTGCCATTTTAATAATTTTAAAGTGTACAATTCAGTGGCATTAATTACACTCACTATATTGTGGAACCATCAGCACTATCTAGTTCCAAAAGTTTTTCATCACCCTGTACCCACTAAGCAATAATGCCTCGTTATCTTCTACCACAGGCTTAGTAATTTTTAATCTACTTTCTATCTCTATGATATTTCATGTAAGTGCAATCATACAGTATTTTTTTATCATTTTGTGTCTGGCTTATTTGTCATAATATTTTCTCTGTTTATGAGTAGTTTATTATGATATGTCTAGTATATTTTTCTTCATGGTTTTTGTGTGTGTGCTAGGGTTTTTGAGCTTCTTGTTTGCAGGTTTATAGTTTTCACTGCATTTGGGAATATTTTGGCAATTGTTTCTTTAAATATTTGTTTCTGTCCCTACTCTCTTCCCTCTAAATACCCAAATATTGGGAAGCTTGAAATTGTTCCACAGATCACTGGTGCTCTTTTTACTTTTTAAATTCATTTTCATTCTGCTTTCATTTTAGGTAGTTTCTACTTCTGTGCCTTCAAGTTCACTAATGTTCTCTTTTGCAATGTCTAATATGTCTATTTAGTACATTTTTCATATCAGGCTTTGTGTTTTTCATCCTTAGAAATTTTAATTGCATCTTTTTATACCTTCAATGTCTCTATTTAACATTTTTAATATATGGAACACAGTTAAAATAACTGCTTTAATGTCCTTTTCTTCTAATTCTATTATCTGTTTCAGTTCTAAGTCAGTTTCAATTGATTGTTTCTTCTCCTCTTTTTGAACAAAATTTTCCTGCCTCTTTGCATGACTGGTATTCTTTGCTGGAATGCTAGATATTGCGAATTTTACCTTGATTGGTGTTAGGGAGTTTTGTTTACTTATAAATCTTCTTGAGCTTTGTCTAAGATACAGTTAAGTTACATGGAAATAATATGATCCTTTTGGATCTTACTTTTATGATTTGTTAGGTGGGTCTGAAGCAATGCTCAGTTGAAGGCTAATTATTCTCCTCTACTTAGGCAAGACCTTCCTGAATACTCTACCAAATTTCCCATGAAGTATGAGTTTTTCCAAACTGTTATGAGCCCTGTGTGAGCACCAAACACTCTTTCCTCTATTCCTTCCACATGGTCTTTCCCTGTCCTTGGGAAGTTTCCACACACATGTGTACTGATCAGCAGTTTGACGAATACTCACGGGGAACCCTCTGAAGATCTCCATAGTGTTCTCTCTGGTCAGCTTGCCCTACTCTGGCATTCTCTCCTATGAACTTTGGCTTCCTTGAACTCCCTGGACTCTCACCTCTGTCTCTTCAACCAGCCATCTGCTGGGCAGAGTCTCAGGCCTCCCACCCTGTACCACAGTCTGGAAAGTTTCAAGTCAGTAAGGTGGGGAAATCATAGGACTCACTGCATTTGTTTTCCACCTCTCAGGGATCACGGTCCTTCATTGCTTTATATCAAGTGACTGGAAGACCATTGTTTCATTTATTTTGTGAGAGGATTCTTTGAGGGGAGGAGAGGTTTCAGGCAGAAGGGTAAATCTAGTCTTTATTTACTCTACCTTGGTTGGAAACAAAATTCAATTAGATTTTCCATTCTTAATACAAAGTTTTTGGTAAAAATAGTTAGAATTTCCCATTAACAAAGGAACCACCAGATTACTTTTGGTTCTGGAAATGGAAAATTCCACATGACAAAATACTTCAGTGGTTAGGCCCATTCCTACAATGCTGAATTAGATTGTTCCATAAATAAACAAATACTTTGTATATATGTATATGTGTGTTTATATGTATATGTTATGCATGTGTGTGCACACACACAACATGATGTGATAAAAGAGTTAACAGTATAAACTCTTTAACAGTATAAACATAGTTAAAAGAGTTTAACTATGGGAGCTTATTTTGTATTTTTATAATACAGATTATTGAATTGTAATACAGTAATGGTTTATATGTCTATTTCCTATTACAGACTGCAAGTAAAGTTTCTGCTTCATATGATTAGAGGAACTCTCATTACTCTCATTTTTAACTAGCAGCATATTCCAAAATAAGGAAGTAAATAATAAATATTTGTTTAGTAAATTAAATAACTAAACCAATTTTTACATGTCCAAGAAATTGTTAATGAGAATGAAATGCACCTAAGCTGAGTTGATATTTTGTGACAGATAAATTGTCTTCTCTAAAACTTACATTTCTGCATTTGAACAAATTCAAATGATAGATATTAAGATTGTAAAATACACTTGAGAGAATTGCACAGTGCCTACACTCAACAGGCTTCCTGGGTTTATTATATTATATTTTGTACATGCTACATTGTGAGCTTCTAACTCTTAAAGGATAATACCTTCAAAGCTTTAGTAAATCTTCTTGTGTATATATGGCATATATCTTCCTGCGATCAAGGATGATAGGCATTTTATTCTCTTACAGCCATGTCCAAGGACGATGACTCCACTGGTACATCACTACACAGAAATGAGAAGCAGACAGATCTAGAAGAGAAACTGAAAGAAGTGGGACTGACTTCTGAATACTGGCTACCCAAGCTGCAGGAACAACTGGGTGTGTCCAGGCCTTATAACACCTGGAAGAAAAGATCTCCTGAAGCTGAAATCCCCAGATACAATATCCTTGCAAGAAATGGGCCATGCGGAAGCTGCTTAATCTGCCACACTCAAATGGTCTTTCAGAGTCACAGAAGTCTCAGATGTAGATGACAAAGAAAAAGCTGAGGCAAGCAGAGCAGGCATTGCAGGAGCTGAGGCTCTTGCTATCAGAAGAGAGGCAGCAACAAGAAGAGGCAGTGAAGAGTAAAGACGCGGATCCCCAAAGAGTACTGGCCACCCCCTGAGGAGCCCTAAGGGAAGTCAAGGAAAACATGAAGAAACAACTCGGCCTCATGGAAAGGCCACTGTCATGTAGGCAAAACCTCCCCGACGGAGATCGGGTGAGATAGATATCTGGAGGGTTGACCCTGCAGGGAATCTACAAATCTAGCCAACAAAGGTGCCTGCTAGAGAAGAGAGAGGAGCTACTTAGTCTCTCCAAGAAGTTTTCATTCTTTGACCCTGAACAGGGAACTCCTATGTAAACAAAGGAATCTTCATCTTCTCAAGCAGAATCCATGTTTACCCAGAGTATAGAGAAGCTGGGGTTCAATGGAATCACCTCAACCAGTGGTGGGATTCAGCCTGGAGGCAGGTATGGATCACAGCCAACATTCAGAATCCCAGGGAAGCCAACAGTCATGATATTTCTGTACCACAAAGTTCAGCGACATCCCTCTGTCCTCCTGCCACTTTTCCATTGATGGGCTCCAGTTTTCCAAGTCTGCTTTCCAGAAATTGAAATGCCTTGATGACCCATTGGGTCAGCCCTCAGGCCCAGTCCACTCCCTGACTGAAGCGCAGGAGTGAGGCCCTCTTCCACAGGATTGGCTCCCATGCTCATCTGGGCCAACTGCTCCTGGAAGAAATACACTGGTGGAAGGCCATTTCAGAGGGTTTCCAATGTCAGCACCTGGCATAAGTGAAGCAGCAGTCAGCAGAGGCCCTGGATGTCTACATAAGGAGCAGCTACAGTGGCTTTGGGGTGAAAGTTGCTGCAGGTGTGAATGTGTCAGACTCTGATTCAAAGATGGTATATCAGAGCAGAGCCTTCCAAAACCTCCAAACCAAAGTGCAATTATCTGTGGCCCAGACAGCTGGCCCACCAGAGGCAGCTGGCCTTGTCCAGTAGCTTGGCTCATTGCTAGCACTCAAACTGTGTGTGTCACTTACCAGGGACTTCAGCTGGTGCCCATTTGAGACATCATACTCTCTAGCCACAGAAGCGATTTTAAGGATCCTCTTCAGGTGACTAACAGCCTGAAAGACAACTACACTGCTCTGTCTGGCTGCACTCCCAAATCCAAGATGTAGAGGAATTATTGTGTGCTGGGCAGGAAGCTAGGATTTTCCTTGAGGATGTGAAATCCTGGGAGGTATCTGATCCTCAAGAGCAGCTTAAAGAACTGATCAATTTCATACAAATGTTGAGTCAGAAAATTGGGTTAACATATGCCTCACAGATTGGAATCTGCAGAATTTTCTAGTGAACACTGTCAACTTTTACAGAGTTTTCCGCTCATAAAACTGAATTTATTAACTCTCAGCTGCAGTCTTTTGGATCTTCACATCTACAGAGTGACTAACTTTCCTCAGGCTCGCTCCATCATGTGTGGATCTTCCAGTCAGAGTCAGAGCAAGAGCAAGTCAACATCTTATAAAACAAGGTTTTGACCCATACAAAGACTTTCTTGAAGACAGTGACAATCTCTGTAAGTCCTGCTGCCACTAATCTCAGGCCCCACATTCACCCAATGGATATCCAGATGGCAATTTATCACAGTACAGATGATTTTTCCAGACAATGTATTTCAGCCAAACTTGCCATTTGTCAGTTTGCCCTGCTGCTTGTGGTGCCCAATCCCTGGGCTTTTCAAATTAAATTCCGTCTCTGGTGTTTTCATCTAATTAGGAGAAGCTGGCAATAAGCAGGGAAATCTGCAAAAGGGAAAAATAATTTCAAAACTCAGCAGATGTGTTGTGTATCTGCTCCATTGTATCCTTCATTAGGGTTAGAAATGGCTTCTCTGCTTCCAAATCTCAGCTGATGAACTGTCTTCTCAGTAGATGTAAACATATCTTTTTTCACCAACACTGCAGAGGGAGCAGCAAAGACTCTCTTGATGGGAGGGGGGGTGAAAATCTGCTGGTTCTGTCTAGGGAGGGAAAGATGGGAACAGATTTGACAACTGTGTGACCTTCACCAATCTCCATGGAGAAGCAAAGGAACATTTGCAAAAGCTCACCTTTCTGCAGGAGGTCTGTTCTCTCATTGTGGACCTCATGTCAGATTCTGATGACAATAAAGAAAAATTCAAACCTGTCCGTGACCTGTGCCTGTCACCAAGACTTTTGATCTGTTTGCTCGATAACAAAGAAAAAACCGTGGTCAATAATTTGACCGGAAAGTGAGGACTGGGATCAAGAATAGAAATGAAGCAGAATTAACAGAAGAGCTCACAGCTACAATCAAACATTTTCTAGAGTTCTCTGACACTGCTGTCAGCTTAGAGGACTGTGCCCAGATTGCCTGTGAGAAAGGATAACTTACTGATGAAGACCAACCAGATTGCAAGAAAGCCAAATAAAAGACACAAACTCTAATGGCCCTCCAAAGGGAAATGAAACTATGTCAAATGAAGGAAAACTTACCACCTCTTTAGGGGCAACTTTGGACCTTTGATGTAAGAAGGATAAAGAACTCCATCATCTGAGAGAAAAGGGGAATCAGAGCTTGAACAACACAAGAGTGAGATACAGATGGGAAAACAAATTATATGGCACCAACAACTGACTAGAGCCTTTCCTTTCCTTTCATATTATATAATGAGATCTATCCTTGAAATTCTTCAGGAATGTTCAGAAATGCACACCAAACTCTACTTACTGCAGTGGCGCAGTATATTTTAGACAACCTGAGCACAAGAAAAACTGTATGAGAAGCAAAGTTCTTTGTGGTCACTGGTACAAACATAAAAGAAAAAGACAAACAAACAGCAACATGCTTAGAGGCTGGCAGAATGAGATAGAAGCCAGTACCACAGAGATTAATGATTATACATTGGGAATTGAGCCACTTCTCAGAGAAGTTGGGCAGATCTATGAAGCTCTGGATGAAGTTTACTCCACAAAAGATACCCTTTTTCTTTCCCTTCCCCAAATTGCTGCTGACCTGATCTTGTCTGGGGTTTCCATTGAGCTGATGGATGGTAATGCTTCTTATGTGCCTCTGAAGTGGATGGCAGCTGTTTTTGACAAAGTGTCTGAAAAACTTGGAAGCAAATGACTGTTGTTCTCTTTACCCTTAGCCTGCAGAACATAGGGAAGTCCACCATGCTGAATGCCCTTTTGGGGCTGCAGTTCACTGTCAGTTCAAATAGGTGCCTGAAATGTCTACATGTAACTCCTGAAGGTGGTGGAGACATTTACAGAAGAGCTTGACTTTCACTCTGTGCTTATCATGGACACAGAAGGACTTCAGGCCTCAGAACTCAAACAACAAATTTCATAATTGGGACACTGAGTTGGTGACCTTTGTCACTGGACTTGGAAACTTGACTCTGGCCAATGAATTCGGAGAGAATCCATCACAGATGCAGGAAATTCTACAAATCATTTTACAAGCCTTTCTGAGATGAAACAAGTGAAAATCTACCCGGGCTATCTCTTTGTCCTTCAGAATGTGGGGGAAGTTACAGGCAAAGACCAAACTATGGAAGGATGAAGGCAGCTAGAGCAGAGACTAGATAAAATGGCAGCAACAGCAGCTGAACAAGAACAATAGATGTAACCTGCTTCAGTGATGTCATTGTTTTAATGTTAATACTCATATCTACTACTTTGTTCACCCCTGGGATGGCAACCTCTTAATGGCCCCTCCTAATCCTTGCTAAGGCCACAATGTCCAGGACCTGAAAAACAGAATTCTTATGACTGCCAAAGAGGAATTCAGGGGAGGCATCATGAATGATATTAAGTGTAAAATTCCGAGTCCCAGATTTGTAGATAGCTCTGGTGAATCAGAACTTTATTTTCAGCTTCTCAAACACCCTGAGAGGTCATGGCCAGGAGCAAACTGGAAACCATTTATAACCACTGGACTTGGGAGCTGAGGAGTCATGTACTGGGCTTGCAGAACCAGCTGATCAACCAGATTCAGAATAGAAAAATCCAGACACTCAGAACAAGCACAGTTGAGGCTCCAGTTACAGAAAAATATAAAGCCATCAGGCAAGAACTAGAAAAGTATTTTAATGAAGACCCAGATAATGAAATACTGGTTCAGTAGAAATCAAATTCTGAGAATAAGTTAAGAATCCTTAAAGAGACACTTATTTCAGAAAGCAAAAGAAAAGCTGGTGAACTTACTAGTTTAAAGAAAAGTAAACTAATGAAGGAAAGAAAAACTGGATGAAAGAAAGTCCAGTTATGAAAATGAATTATTGGAAAGAAGCCAAAAGTTGGCTTTAACAGTAAAGGACAAAGAATTGAATGAGGAAGAACTGCACAAGAAATTGAATCAACTTTGGAAAAAATGTGTCTAAGATGTATCCTCAACTCACCCTCTAGCCACAAAGCCTGACACTGACATAAATTCTGAAAACATCTTTTTGGGCTATTTCAAAAAAAGAAAAATATGGTGGACATGCTGAAGAGTAATTCTGGAGAGAAAAAGTTTCAAATTGAGTATAGCATACATGTCAAAATGAACAGAAAAAAAATGTATATTCAAGGACATTAGAGGCCCATGAAAATGAGTCCATAAGCATGACCACTGGCCATATTCTTTCAAGATTTACATCAAACTATTAGCAACATTGGAATGCAACCGCATGATTACAATTCAAGTTATTTCTATGAAATCCTGAGAATCATAGATGATGAGGTGAAATCTGCATCCACTGAGGAAAGATATTCATTTATAAGTAAACAGAAATTTTACTTATCTTTGTGTTTATTCCAGAGAGCCTTAGAGGATTTTAAGAAGATGCACAGGATATTCAAGAAAGCAAATGGTCCTGTGAACTATCTGTAAAACAAGAAAGATGATTTCTCCATGAATTTTAAGATCTCTTGCCAAGGAGCAACTTCTATGAAAACAGTTGTTGATTTTCCATGGCATGACCTCACATCTCCAACACCGTATGGATTGAAATGGCCTCTAAAATTGCTGGGGACATGCAAGCTACCTGTCCTGAATTCAATAGAAAAAGGGCCACCCTAGGGAAACATATTATCATCTCTCTGGCAGAAAAAGAAAACTTTGATAATTCCTGGCAATAACTTCATAAATAAGAATTGTTTTATCATATTAAAAGATATTGTTCAAAGAAGGTGAAAAAATGAAGACTTCTTAAAACATCAGTTTAGATGACATCAAGAATATCATTCTCAGCCATTCATGAATCCACTGCAGTAGCAAAAGATAAAAGCTGCATTATGAGTGAATGGTTGGATTTGTTCTGTAATTGCCTAGGGAATCACGTGATCTTTCCACAAAAAGACTTGGAAAGCACTGAACACCAGGAGATAAAAGATACTGAGTTTCTCAAAAAAGCCATAAGGGAAGCTTTGGATCCTGCAATGAAGAGAGTAGAACAGAACTGTTTGACTATGACTATAGTAGACATGGTTCCTGAAATTGAGAAAATGCTCTCTGAAGATCCCTGTGGCTGCTGGAAACAATGCCCCTTCTTTTTGTTTTGTTTTGTTTTGTTACATCAAAAATATAGGGGGATTCCCATATAATCCAACCCCACCCTGTCCCACTCTTTTCCCCATTAACAACTTCTTTCATTAGTGTGGTACATCTGTTACAATTGATGAACACATACTGAAGCATCGCTCCTAACTGTGGTCTATAGTTTACATAACAGTTTACACTTTGTACCACACAATTTTATAGGTTTTGACAAAATGTATAATGGCCTGTATCCGTCATTGCAATGTCATGCAGGACAATTCCAATGTCCCATAAATGCCCCATGTTACACCTATTCTTCCCTCTCCTGCCCTTCAGAATCTCTGGTCAGCCACTGCCTTTATAGCAATGTTACAAGTTCTTCCATTCCTAGAATAATAATGTCTACTTTAGTCCATAGTTGCATTCCCCCCTTATGTTTGTTCATTCCTCAATCTTGAGAATTTGGGGGTGGTGATGCCCATTCCACTTCCAATTGAGAGGGAGCTTAGATACCATGAGGCAGATGGATGGAACTGTCTTGCTTGCAGTTGTCAATACTCACTGTTTTGGAGGATGGGCGTATCCATCATCATCTTTTTGTTAGTTGTCCTGGGTGAGTACAATAAACTGGTGAGCAGGTATTGCAACTCTGCTGAGATTCAAGGCTCAACCGGCATATGAACAGACTGAAGATTTAAGTCTCTGAGACATATATTTAATGAATATAGTGCTAATTATAGGTTCAAATAAAAGGGGCAGAAGAGCCATGTGTAGGGAAATTATAAATGAGTCTAACTCTGATACACTGGAGAGCATATATTCTAAAGTAAGGCCCACTGACAGGGTGCAGTAATCCTGAGATTGTCCGCCCTGCCTATAGTGTCTAGATGTCTCTAAAGTCTTCAGGAGCCCCCATGTTTGAGGCAATGATTACACTTATGTACGTCTCAGAAAGATCTCACTGACAATGCCCCTACTGTAGGGCAATTTGTACAAACACAATTCCTACAAATAAAGGAGGCCACAGTGTTCAGGCTGTAAGTGGAGTGAAAGTGGTTGAAAACAGATCACATTGTCAGTGATTGCTGTGCTAGTTTGGTAGGAAGTGACTGCTGGTTTTGAGTGATGACAGGGAAATCCCATATAAGAACAATCAACAAGCAGGAGGGGTATATGCCACATGGCACATCACACCTGACTCATAGCCAGTCACACTGGAAATGGTTTGCTTGTCACTTCAGATTAAAGCTAGAAGAAAAATATCAGAAAAAAAAAAAAAATCATAGATAAAGGTAAAATCCCTGATGAATGGGCCCAAATCACAAAGCAGCATGTGCTTGATGACTTAAAATGAAAATAATACTCAATGATCACAAAAGAGCCCCAGTATTTGAAATATTATATGAACAACGCTAAAACCCCTCCTTCTCAAGAACCTTCATAATCTCCATTTAAAATGAAATGTCTATAAATTAATCAATAAACACCTCAATTGTCCAAGATTTCCTATGAAAGGACTTCATATTTCTCTGCTTCAACTCCTTCTGTGTGAAAACAATTACTAAAATATATTAACAGAGCATAAAATCAAATAAAAGCCACTTATAACATCTATTTCACATTTTAAACTATTATTCAGAATATCATTGTCTATTTTCAAATAATTATTTATAATGTCTCAAAGAAAATCATTTTTAGAGAAGGTCATCAAAATCATTGCAGACTGCTACAAATTTCTACAGAATGAACTGCATGGACATTTCAAACAATATACAGTTCTTGGCTGGAAGCTACAAATTTTCCTTTTTTTAGTGTGTTTTTTTTCACCCTCTAAAGTTGTGAGGAAAAATTATTAACCCTGGAATGGAGAAACATTCATAGAAAGTTCATGATTCCCAACATAGTGATACTTAGGCAAACTCTGTCCTAGGAAACGGAATAAACCAGAGACTTGACCACATCAATTCAGGAAACATTATCAAGCAAATATGGGAAATAGAAATCAAATAACTGTGATTTTCATTTAATCATTACCCTCTTCTTCCATGGTATATTGGCAGTTCCCTGTGCATGCTAAGAAAAATATGATTCACAAATGCTCCGGTATTCAAAGCATTGTGCTATGTACAAGTCTGAGAGGAACTGGGTTCTGGAACAAGATTAATGACAAAGTAAAAGGGGAGTTTGTTTGTTTGTTTGTTTTTTTAGGTACCAGGACCGGGGATTGAACCTGAGACCTCATATGCAGGAGGCCAGCACTCAACCACTGAGTCACAGCAGCTCTCCTGAGTTGGCTTTCCTGAGTTTGCTCTCTCATCTGTTTGCTCTTGTTTTTGCTCATTGTTTTGTTCGTTGTTTGCTCATTCTTTGCTCATTGGTTGGTTCATTGGTTTACTCGTTCTTTGTTTGTTTTCTTTAGGAGGCACCAGGAACCAAACCCAGGACCTCCCATGTGGGAGGCGGGTGCTTAACTGGTTGAGCCACATCTACTCCAAAAAGGGACATTTTAATAAAGCCTGTGGAAAAGGTCAAATTTTGGTTGTCATTAATAATTTTAAAAATATATATTCCTTAATAAAGTATCAAAAGGTACATAGTTTTAAAAATCTAATAACTTAACTAGGGTTGGAAATTTTAATAAGGAATTCTTTATAGCTATATTAAAATGAAAGAAAATGCTTATTTTCTAGTCCAGTACACTAATGGTTCTTCATACCATTTGAGCCATAGAAAGTCATGATCAAAATAGAAATGAACAACACTCCTGAAGCCAAACAAGGGCTTGATAGGGAAAATAAATCACCCTCTGCAAACCTGTATCTCAGAAACAATAACTTATGCTAGATTCTCAAGTCTGATTATCTAAAGGAATCTTGGGGCAGAGATAAAGATTTCTTCATGCTGGACTTAAAGGCATACCTCAGCTTTCATTTACAGGCACATCCCTATCCCACCAAAACCAGTGAAAAGAGACAGCACAAGGAATAGCAGGCAAAGGGTTGTACCATTTTGAGTCTCTTCTCATTTTTTTCCTGTACATATTTGTCATATATTTTCTTCATGGCTACCATGGGAATAAAATTTAGCATTTTAAATCTATGACAATCACATTTGACTTGATATCAATTTAACTTCAGTAGCATACATATACACTCTTCCTATAACCCTTGTCCCCCCACCCCACCTTTTTATTGTAATTTTTATAAATTATATATTTAGACATTGTATATCTCAAATGATAGATTTATCGTTTCTTTAAATGCATTTGCATTTTTGAAACTGTAAGACGTAAAAAGTAGAGTTACATACCAAAAAATACAATAGTACTGGCATTTACAGTTACCCATATGGTTACCTTTACCAGGGGTCTTTATTTCTTTCTGTTGCCTCGATCCACTGCCTAGTGTCCTTTCCTTTCAGTGTGAAGAATACCTTCAGCATTGCTTGTAGGGCAGGTCTAATGGTTTTCTTTATCTGGGAATGTCTTAGTCTCTCCCTCACAGTCTCACCAGATGTAAATTCTTGGTTGGCAATTATTTTCATTCAGCACTTTAATTATTTCATCTCACTGACTTCTTGCTTCCATGGTTTCTGATGAGAAATAGGCACTTAATTTGGGGGGGACTCCCTTGTACATAACACATTGCTTTTCTCTTGCAGCTTCAAGAACTCTCTCCTTGTCCACTGCATTCAACAGTTTGACTACTATGTGTCTGGGTGTCTTTCTCTTCAAGTTTATCCTATTTTGGGTTTTCTGGCTGCTTGGTTGTACATATGCACATCTTTTGCTAAGTTTAGGCCATTTCTTACATTATTTCTTTGAATATTCCTTCTGTCCTTTTCTCTCTTTCTTCCACTTCTGGCACTCCATTAATGTGTATATTGGTACATTTGATGGTATCCCACAGGTTTTTTAGTCTATTTTCTCCCAGAGTAAGTTAGTAACCCTTGTCTTGGAGGCATTATGAAATAATAGCTCATAGAGGCCTCTGCCTATGACAATAATTCTGAACCTTTCCTTATTCTTTTAGGCAGTAGCTTTTGCTTAAATAAAATAAAAGGGAAGAAGATCTATTGAAGCCACATTCTAATGGAATCTTGAAGTGGAAGGTATTCCCAGATGCAGTATACTTCTATAGACCTCAACAGCAATAATTTGGGGGTCTTTATTGTACACCCTGCTGTGCTGTGCAACAATAGGACTCTATGTGCCTGCTTTTAATGTCTTAAAAAAAATAATTTCCTTAGTTTTTACTTTACATTTTTCCTCTACATAATTGCTCTGCTTACTCATGGTTTCTGGTACCTCATAACAATTGTCTTTCCAGGCTGTTTTCTACAATACTTAATTTTGGTTCCTGCTGCTAAATGATTCATTTGCTTAGAATTTCCTAGTTCTGATCATCAAAACACTCACTTACTGAGCTCATCTTTTGTGAGCCGGCCACATCTCAATTTCCTAATCAGCTCTTGGATTGGCTGCCCTTAATTCTGATAGCCCACCTCTTGGTCCAGTTTTGGATGGCTAAGGAGGTGAAAACTTGTGCAATGAGATTGTTGTGAGGCAGTTTATCCTAGTAAGGACTGTGTCCATGGTAAACAAGGTACTTGAATGTCTAATAGAGTTTAACTCTTGTTAGTCAGCAGAGAATACTACTTCCCACCCACACAATTTCTAAGTTGCACCCACCTAACACATTCCACCCACCATATACACTGTAAATAAACTCACCCTTCACAAATAGAATGCTCTTAATCTTGTGTCAACTCCACAAACTTCCTCAAAAGGTGACATCGAAAGATGACTTCAAAAACAGCTTGACAGTCTTGGAGTCTACTGGGTAATGGTCAAGACCATGGGTTCTGAAATTAGACTGTCTGGTTAGGAAACCTGGTTCTAATATGTCATATCTGGGCAAGTGCCTTAATCTCTTTATTCCTGAGTCTCCTAATCTATAATATGAGTATACTACTGATATAACTTTATAAGATTTGGGCAGGTTTAAGTGAATCAATATATCTAAAGTGCTAAGAAGAGTACTTGGTACATGGAATGTTAGCTATCAATTAGTACTATTGAAATACATCCTTTCTAAAATTTGTTTCTTCTTTGCAACATGTGGATTATATAATAATTTCTTTTCTACTACTAAAACAACTAATGTTCAAGAGTGTGAAACACACAAAATTGTCAAAATGGTTATCTTTTATGAAAGGGAGAAATAGGAAGAAATCTTCACCCTTGAGTTTTTGCTGGTCCTGAATATGTATACTTCATTTTTACAACAGTTCACTACCCTTGCCACTGATGGTTCCTGTGGCTGGTAGTCAAAGGCCATTTATATTTTTTAGTAAGGTAGATAATAGACTTAGTGACTCCCAAGGGTATTAACTTGCTGCCTAACTTCTTTGCAGTGAAGAGAGTCCTGATACTCCCAGTCTCCAAAATCACAGATAATGACTTTATTATTAATAAAGCCATTTCTTATTAGCTGCATTCCATTTCAGGATAGAAGACACTGTAATGTCCTGGTAATTTCAATCACCCCATAATTTCTAAATCCTAGTATAAATTTATGTTTGTCTTTTGTTTTCCAATATGGTCCCTCTTTCTCTGCTTTTCACTCTCCCAGATGATAATGTGAATATGGCACCCAGGTCCTCCGGAATGTCCATCAATCAACCTGGTAATTCTGAGGGTCCAAAG
Source organism: Cabassous unicinctus (assembly GCA_029593785.1). Classification (NCBI taxonomy): domain Eukaryota; kingdom Metazoa; phylum Chordata; class Mammalia; order Cingulata; family Chlamyphoridae; genus Cabassous; species Cabassous unicinctus. Next base: position 20,255 of record JAQZBX010009856.1, read on the forward strand.
GATGTGCTTCCCCAGGCTTTACAAAGTGTGGCAGTCATTAGTCTCTTGACCAAATATTTCTGGTTGTTATTCTTAACACAGGGCAGTACTGTACTTTCCTGTGCCCTTGAACTTAAACATGGCCATGCAACTTGCAAGAATACATTTTCATTACTTTCTCATCCCACTGTGCTGAACATTTACTATGTGTTAAATATTGTGCTTCTGTTGTACACATATTTACTCATTAAATATTTTTAAATAACTTTTTAGTTAGAAATAATTTCAAACTTACAAGACAGTTACAAGAATTATATGCTCATGATATTTTCATAAGCATTCTAGGAAAGAGGTATGAATTGTTTTTCCTTTTTTTGTTTATGTTTTTTTGTTTGTTTTTTTAGGAGGTACCAGGGATTGAACTCAGGACCTTGTACATGCAAAGCAGGCACTCAACCACAGAGCCACACCCACTCCACGGTTTTTCCATTTTTATGGAGGAGGAAACCAAGTCTGACAAATGCGCTAAGTCAAGGGTTCTTATCCTTTTTTGTTCTACAGACCCTTTTGCCAGTCAGGTGAAAAGCACGGACCCCTTACTAAGTCCACACTATACTGTGTATTATTTAATAAATATATCACACCCGCACCAACATGTCCCCACAAGAAAAATGTTTTTTTGAATTTCAATTCAAGCTCACATATTTTGAGTATAGTCACCTTTGATGACTGGTTCTATCAGGGCTCTCTTTGACTGTTTCTTTTCCAGATCTCTCCCTTAAGTTGTCTGCCTCCTTTGCTGTCACCAGCTGCTGGGCTCCACTAATTGTCATCTGATTGCTCTTTTGTTTTCAGCAATGCCCTGCGGCAAAATTGCTTTACAGTTTGATCTAATTAACTGTGGGCATGGGTAGTTTTTGAAGCCAGTCACTGAGGTTTGTTCTAATCCAGGAGGACTCTTCTTTTTTTTTTTTTTTTTCAATTTTTTAACTTTATTTTGTACATTTAATAATTGAAAATATAAACAATAATTAAAAAAGAAAAACACATTTGAATAAAAACCTACATTTGTCAATTAAATGTACTGGATAACTATAAAAAAATTTTTAATCATTCAATATGTTACACAATATATTTGGTTCATATTAATGTAATCATACATTATTTGTCTGTCTGTGTCTGGCTTACTTCACTCAACATAATGTCCTTCAGGTTCATCCCTGTTCTCGTATGCTTTATGACTTCATTTCTTCTTACAGCTGCATAATATTCCATCATGTGAACACACCACAGTCTGTTTATCCATTCATTGGTTGATGGACACCTGGGTTGTTTCCAGCTTTTGCCAACAGTGAATAATGCCACTTTGAACATCGGTGTGCAGACGTCTGTTTGTGTCACTGCTGCTCTCAGTTCTTCTTGGTATATATCCAGTAGAGGTATTACAGGGTCATGTGGCAAGTCTATATTCAGCTTTTTTAAAAACTGCCAAACAGTCCTCCACAGTGGCTGTACCCTTCTGCATCCCCACCAACAGTAAATAAGTGTTCTTATTCTCCACATGCTCTCCAACACTTGTAGTTCTCTGTCTTTTTCATAGTGGCCATTTTGATAGGCGTGAAATGATATCTCATTGTAGTTTTGATTTGCATGTCCCTAATCATTAGGAATGTTGAGCATTTTTTCTTCTTTTTTCTTTTTTTTTTTTTTTTCAATTTCTTCTTTGGACAAATGTCTATTCAAGTGTTTTGCCCATTTTTTAATCAAGTCATTTGTCTTTTTATTGTTGAGTTGTAACAAGTTTTTATATACCCTAGATATTAAACCCTTATCTGATATGTGATTTCCAAATATTTTCTCCCATTGAGCCAGCTGCCTTTTCACCCTTTTGACAAAGTCTTGTGACGTGTAAAAATGTTTAATTTTGAAGAGGTCTCATTTATATTTTCCTTTTGTTGTGCGTGTTTTGGGTGTAAGGTCCAAGAAACCACCACCTACTACAAGGTCTTGAAGATGTTTCCCTATATTTTCTTCTAGTAGTTTTATGGTTCTGGCTGTTATATTTAGGTCTTTGATCCATTTGGAGTTGATTCTTGTATAGGGAGCGAGATAGGGGTCCTCTTTCATTCTTTTGTTTATAGATATCCAGTTCTCCCAGCACCATTTGTTGAAGAGACTGTTTTGTCCCATCAACATGGACTTGGTGGGTATGTCAAAAAACAGTTGACCATGTAAGTGAGGGTTTATTTCTGAATTCTCAATTCTATTCCACTAATCAATGTGGCTATATTTATGTCAGTACTATGCTGTTTTTGACCGCCGTAGCTTTGTAATATGTTTCAAGGTCAGGCAGTGAAATTCCTCCCACATTGCTCTTCTTTTTTGGAATGCTTTTGGCTATTTGGGTGCACTTTCCTTTCCAAATGAGTTTGGTAATTGCCTTTTCTAATTCTGTAAAGTAGGCTGTTGCAATTTGGATTGGTATTGCATTGAATCTATAAATCAGTTTGGGTAAGATTGACATTATTCTGATCCATGAACACGGAATGTCTTTCCATTTGTTTAGGTCTCTCTTTTTTTATTTCTTTTAGCATTGTTTTGTAGTTTTCTGCATGTATATCCTGTACTTCTTTGGTTAAATTAATTCCTAGGTATTTGAGTCTCTTTGTTGCTATTGTAAATGGAATTTTTCCCCTGATTTCTTCCTCAGATTGTTCAGTACTAGTGTACAAAAACATTAGTTTTGCATGTTGATCTTGTATCCTGCGACTTTGCTGAACTCATTTATTAGCTCTAGTAATTTTGTCATGATTATTTCAGAATTTTCTAAATGCAAGGTCCTGTCATCTGCAAACAGTGAGAGCTTTACTTCTTCTTTTCCTATTTGGATGCCTTTAATTTTTTTTTTCTTGTCTAATTTCCCTAGCTAGAACTCCTTGTACAATACTGAATAACAATGGTGACAGTGGGTATCCTTGTCTTGTTCCAGATCTTAGAGGAAAAGCTTTCAACCTTTCCCCATTGAGTATGATGTTGACTGTGGGTTTTTCATGTATGCCTTTTATCAGATTGAGGATTTTGCCTTCTTTTCTTATCTTTGGAAGTGCTTTTATCAAAAACAAAGGATGCTGGATTTTGTCAAATGCCTTTTCTGCATTGAATGATATGATCATGTGCTTTTTTTCCTTCAATTTGTTAATGTGGTATATTACTTTGATTAATTTTCTTATGTTGAACCAGCCTTGCATACCAGGAATAAATCCCACTTGGCCGTGATGTATAAGTCTTTTGATATGCTGTTGGATTCGATTTGCAAGTATTTTGTTGAGAATTATTTTGTTGAGAGATTGGTCTGTAATTTTCTTTTCTTGTAGTATCTTTATCTAGCTTTGGTATTAGGGTGTTGTTGGCTTCATAAAATGTGTTGGGTAATTTTCCCTCTTCAATTTTTTGGAAGCATTTAAACAGGATTGGTGTTAATTCTTTTTGAAATGCTTGGTAGAATTCACCTGTGAAGCCATCTGGTCCTGGACTCTTTTTTGCTGGGAGATTATTGATGACAGATTGAATCTCTTTAAATGTGATTGGTTTGTTAAGATCTTGTATTTCTTGTAGTGTTAGTGTAGGTTGTTTGTGTATTTCTAGGAATTTGTCCATTTCATCTAGGTTGTCTAGTTTGTTGGCAAACAGTTTCTCATAATATCCTCTTATGATCCTTTTTATTACTGTGAGGTCAGTCTTAACTTCCCCCCTTTCATTTCTGATTGTATTTATTTGCATATTCTCTCTTTTTTTCTTTGTTACTCTAGCTAGGGGTTTGTCAATTTTATTGATCTTCTCAAAGAACCATTTTTTGGTTTTGTTGATTTTCTCTATTGATTTTTCGTTCTCAATTTCATTTATTTCTATTCTAATCTTTATTTTTTTTCTTCTGCTTGCTTTGGGATTGGTTTGCTGTTTTGTTTTGTTTTTTCTAGTGTCCCTAGTTGTTCAGTTAAGTCTTCAAGTTTAGCTCTTTCTTCTTTTTTTAATATAGGCATTTAAGGCTATAAATTTCCCTCTCAAGACTGCCTTTGCTGTATCCCATAAGTTTTGATAAGTTGTGTTCTCATTTTCATTCATCTCAATATATTTACTGATTTCACTTGCAATTTCTTCTTTGACTCACTGATTATTTAGGAGTGTGTTGTTCTGCTGCCACACATTTGTGAATTTACTTTCTTCCTGTCTATTATTGATTTTCAGTTTCATTGCATTATGATCTGAGAAGGCTATATTAGTTAGCCATAGGGGTGCTGATACAAAATACCAGAAATCTGTTGCTTTTATAAAGGCTATTTATTTGGGGTAGAAGCTTACAGTTACCAGGCCATAAAGTGTAAGTTACTTCCCTCACCAAAGTCTGTTGCCACATGTTGGTTCAGGCTCCCTCTTCCACTTAAGGCTCCATGGTCCCAGGGTCTTCCAATATTGGCTGTAGGCTGGGATTAGTCTTGTCTCTCTCCCGGGGCTCATTTCTCTCTGGCTTCAGCTGCTTTGCTCTCTCCACAAGGCCAGCTGTAGACTATCAGTCAAACTGCTCATCTCTCTTCCTGGGGCCTCTGCTGTGTCTAATGGAGCCTTCTCTCTTTCCTCATGTATTTGCTTCTCTGTGTATTTACTTCCCAGGGCTCCAGCATTAAAAACTCCACCTAACTCCTCTGCCATGTGGTTTTCTCTGTACTCGATGTCCTACTGACGCGGCCCCTCAAAGTCTTAGTCATAATTTAATCAAGTAAAATTGAAACCTCTGTATTCAATATAACCTAAGGGTATCACTAGCCAGAGGAACAGACCAGTTTACAAACATAATCAGTATTTCTTTTTGGAATTCATCAATAACATCAAACTGCCACAGGTGCTTTGTATAATTTCAATCTTTTTATATGTATGGAGAGCTGCACTGTGTCCTAACATATGGTCTATCCTGGAGAAAGATCCATGGACACTTGAGAAGAATATATAACCCACTGAGTTTGGATGCAGCATTCTGCATATGTCTGTTAGGGCTAACTCGTTTATTATTTTGTTCAAGTTCTCTGCTTCCTTGTTGATCTTCTATCTAGTTGTTCTATCTAATGATGTGAGTGGGGTGGGTTGTAGCAGTTTGATATTGTTTATGAACCCCAAAAATAGATATTGGATTATGTTTGTGAACTTGTCTTTTCCTCTGAGTATATTAAATTATATTGGATTCAGAGGTTTCACTTTTACTTGTCTTTTCCAATATTAATAGCCACCACTGCTCTTTTTTGGTTACTATTTGCATGGAATATCTTTATCCAACCTTTCACATTCAGCCGGTTTGTATCCCTGGGTCTAAGGTGAATTTCTGGTAAGCAGCATATGAATGGCTCATGTTTTTTTATCCATTCTGTCAGCCTGTATCTTTTGTTTGGGGACTTTAATCCATTCACATTCAATGATATTACTGTAAGTGCATTATTTAATTCCACCATTTTATTCTTTGGTTTTCATATGTCGTATCATATTTTTGTCTGTCTTTTTACTCTTTTGGTTATCCTTTCTCTATTCTTTCTTCCATACTTTCCTCCAGGCCTCTCTCTCCTGTCTTTTTATTTCAGGTTCTAAATCTTCCTTTAATACTTCCTGCAAAGGTGGATTCTTTTTTCAAACTCTCTTAGTTTATGTTTGTTTGTGAATATTTTAAACCCACCTTCATATTTGAAGGACAATTTTGCTGGATAAAGAATTCTCTAATGACAGTTTTTCTCTTTCATTATCCTAATTGTATCATACGACTGTCTTCTCGCCTCCATGGTTTCTGATGAGAAATCTGCTCTAAGTCTTACTGGACATCCCTTGTATGTGATGGTTTGCTCCTCCCTTGCTGCTCTGAAAATCTTCTCTTTATCTTTGATATTTGACATTCTAAGTGGTATGTGTCTTGGAGTAGGTCTATTTGGATTTATTCTGATTGGTGTATGGTGTGCTTCTTGGACATGTAAGTTCATTTCTTTCATGAGAGTTTGGAAATTTTCAGCTATTATTTCCTCAAATACTCTTTCTGCCCCTTTTCCCTTCTCTTCTCCTTCTGGAACTCCCATGACATGGATGTTGTTGCATTTCATGTTGTCATTCAACTTTCTGAGCCCCTGCTCAATTTTTTCCATTCTTTTCTCTCTCTGTTCTTTTCTCTCTTCAATTTCAGATCTTCTGTCTTCTGCATCACTTATTCTTTCTTCTGTCACTTCGAGTCTGCTGCTGTATGCCTCTAATGTGTTTTTGATCCCACCTATTATGCCTTTCATTCCCATGAGCTCTGTTACTTTTCTGTTCACATTTTCAAATTCTTCTTTGTGCTCACTCAACATCTTCTTGATGTCATTTATCTCTTTAGTCATATTGTATTTCAACTCATTAATTTGATTTTGGAAATTTGTGCACATCTTGCTAATTAGTTCTCTCAAATCCTACATCTCTTCTGGGGCTTTGATATATTCCTTTTCTTGGGCCTTTTCTTCCATTTTCTTAGTATGGCTCATAATTTTTTGCTGATGTCTAGGCATCTGATTAGGATGTACTTTACTCAGATGCTCAATTTCTTTCTCTTTTGTAGGGATTTAGTGGCAGGAGGCTGTGTGCTATCACTGCTCTTTGATTCTTGGCTCATCCTGGATTGTTAGGATTGCCCCTACTAGTTGTTCAAAACTGGGCTCTGGACCCAGTAATTGGTTTCAGACCTGCTTCTGAGAGCCTTGGGGAGGGAGGCTATAAGGGCCAGAAAAAGCGTCTTTCTTATTTGTAATTTTCCCACTTGCACTTCCTTGGTCTGCAAGCAGACCGCACTCTTTGGCAGCTCTCAGTTCAGTGCCTGGTCAGAGTGTATTTGTTGCAACACAGACCAGATCAATGTGATAGAGCTTCCTTCCTGGAGGCTAAGAGCCTTGCAGTTCAAACTTTCTCAGAGAAAGTTCTCCAGCCTTCTCTGGCAGCCCCCTCCCTTTTCCCAGGTAGGAAATAATTCCACTCCTCTCTGAGTCCTTAACAATCAGTCCCAGTTAGTAGAGAAGGAGATTGGGAGGGTTGTATATGTTTAGCCCCTTGCTGGCTCCCAAGGCAAACAATAGTGTGGCCCCACCTGGCCTGGAAGGGCTCCTGGGACACAGTAGACCAAATCTTTGAGTCAAAAGCTGAGTCAGCCTTAGGTTGTGTCCCTCTCTCTCCCCTTGGGGGTGATGGATCCCTGGAGCCCCCTTTGTCTGTAACTGCAGGCCCAGAGGCCTGAGAATTTTAAAGTGTCTTTAGTGTGGGGGAGGGTACCGGCAGCAGTAGCCACTGGTTTCAACTCACAGTTTCGTCATCAAGATTCCCCTCCTTTGTCCCTTTCTCCTCTGGGCAGTGTCCAGCCTTCACCTGGTGTCTTAAATCCTAGAAGATATTTTTCCAGGCTATTTCAGCCTATTCTCTAGCTATTTTTCTGGAGAAGAGAGTCCCATGTCTTTCTAGTCTGCCATCTTCCCAGAAGTCTCCAGGAGGACTCTTCTTAGTTGTCTCTTTCTTTGGCTTTCTATAGTAAACTAGCTGGCCTATGGTTTAGCTTGTTACTCTCATAAAGTTATCAACCTCCTCTTAATTGTTTACCATGAAAATCTCCATTGTTTTCAAGAGCACTCTTAGGCTTGAAACTTCCCCACATTCTGTTTCAAATAAAGTCATTTTCTCTACTTATAGACTGCATATCTCCCTGAGCAAAATCTCTATGTTACAGACATTGGGCAAGAGCAGCAGTCCCTGGTCTTCTGGGCTTGCCTTTCCCAGCATGCAACCTATGTCCCATGTCCCATGAGTGAAATGAGGCAAGGTGATTGAGGCCTCAGTATTTTTGGTCTTCCATGCTTGAGACTGAGCCTCCACTCTACAAGGGAGGCTGAGTATAAGAAGGGAACCCCCAACCTCTCAGGAGCATTCACCTGGAATTTAGCCCTGCAACTCAGAGTTATAGAGGCAATAAGAAATGCTGGCTGTCCGCTCTCACTGGCAGCAAGATTGACTGGTTATTGTAAAGTTTATCATCACCCTGTAGAAGAATAATGATAAACTAACAAGGAAGCCCTTATCTTCTGCAGTGGGAGCTGAAGGAAGAGAGAGTACCATCATCCTAACCACATCTGTCTGAGCTAGGGTTGGGGTGGGGGAGGATACAATGGAGAGACAGAGCGGGTTATGGCTCAAGTGCCACACTCTCACTGCTCTTATTGAGTCTTAACAGATTTTCTTGAATAAATATTTTCTATTTTCTGTATGCCCTTAGGACAATTTCCAAAGACCTTAAATAATTGGCTTTTAAAATAATTTTTACCATTTATGTTTATTTCACTAGATGGTGGGTACACAAAGCTTCTCACTCTGCCATTCTAGAAGCAGAATGGCTTAAAGAGGAACAGACTTAGAGAAAAGGTAAAGAATTCAATTTAGAAGGTACTGAGTTTAACTTTCTCTGTTTGAGATTTTCATGGGCTTTCTATTGATTTATCTATAGGACGACTTCCATGAGCTCCTTTCTTTCTCACAAGCACCCTAGGAATTCATGCTTCTTTTCTCTTTCTTTAGCTTCCACTTGTTTCCTTTCATCCAATGCCTAAATGTGAAGTAACACCTAATGCACAAACCTGCCTCCTTTCCCAATGATACACCACATGACTGCCATGGACATGCACCACTTAGCTCTCCTTCAAAACAAACTGCTATGGTACAGCATCAAGCTGCCATCCCTTTGTATCCATTCATGATGTTCACACTGAAGCGACACTACTTTCAGGGCTGCCCCTAACCAATGACTGTGTATGGCAGGGTTAATAGAACGAACCCACTCCTACCGATTGTGGAGCTCCTCCAGCAAGCAATCTTTGCTCAAAATCTGGGACTTTTTCAGAACTGTGCTGTAGTCTGAAACTTTTTCTATCCAATCTTTTCTTCTCTCTATCCTCTCACAGATATTAAACCTGAATTCATCGGAAAGCTCTCCCTTCCTATTCTCACTCCCACCTCCTTTATCCTTCATGGGCATGTCCCCCATTAAATCTCTTGCATGTTAATCCTATTTTAGCATCTGCTTCTTGGAGGACCCCATCTGTGCTGCTTTGAGTCATTTGTGGACCCCAGAAAAGTATGTTCTTAAAGTTAATCCATCACTGTGAGTGTGGACTCATTGTAAGTAGGATCTTTTGGCAAGTAGGATCTTAACTTAAGATGTGACCAACTTCATTCAGGATAGGTCTTAATCCTCTTACTGGAGTCCCTTATAAACAGAGGACTAAAACACCAGACAGAAAAAAATCTCAGAAACAGAAGATGTCCCAGAGGCTGGAGACTAGAATCAGTGGCGCACAGAGGCACAGAAAGAGGTCCCTGAGAGGTTAGGTCCATGAAGCAGCTTGAAGCTGAAGAGAGGAGGCCCAGAGGAGAGGGGAGAGCCAACTCACCAGCAGTGAGATGAGACATGTGCCTGACTGCCCACAGCTGAGCTCAGCGAGAACGTGAGTCTGGAGGAGAAAGCAGAGACCAGCCACCATATTGCCTTGCCACATGGCATAAGTCCAGGATTGCCAGCAGCCGACCTTTGGTGAGAGCATCTGTGAGGATGCCTTGATTTGAACATTTTCACAACCTCAGAACTGTAATCTTTTAATCTAATAAATTCCTATTTTAAAAGCCAACCCATTTCTGGTATATTGCATTGCCAGCCTTCAGCAAACTAAAACACCATCTTATATAGGTGGTACCCACATGGCAAGAAGGACCCTATCCTAAGTAGAATGTGGGGCATAGATAGTCCTGAGCACTAGGTGGCAACACAACTGTTGAAGATTTTACCAGCTGTGACCTAGAAAAATGTCCCTGTGGAAACAAACACCTTTGTCGGGATGATGATTCAGGCATTTGAAAAATATTGGAGAACACTTCCCACAAGGACAGAAAAGTTGACTGGTTATTTAAAATTTATCACTACCCTATAGTGGAATAATGAGAAGCTAAGGGTAATTAACAAATAATTAAAAGCTTGTGTAAAAGCTAGAGGCCCTCTTTGATAGCTTACAAAGAGAATCTTATCTGTTACTTTGGAATCTTATCTTAGCTATGGATAGCAGCTAAGAAACAAACTTGAGACTTAATAGTTAAAGTCTCAGAATTCCAGAGACTTTTAAATGCTCTACCATGATGGGCTTTATATGCTAAGGTCTGGGTCCTGGCTGAAAAAACTTGGAACCTGGAACATAGAACATGGGTTGGGGATATCTCAGTGGACACCTCCTAGGATTTTATTTCTGCAAGCCCTTCTGAAGCCCCAGAGCTTGCAAAGGAGACCCCCCACACCATAATAAGAGCTGGCACTTTCCATACATGGGAAGACACTTCAGAAGCCTCTTCCACAAGACAACAGGTACCTCCCTTGGGAGCTACCTTACTACCTCTCTTGGATGGAGGCTGATAAGTAGGGTTAAATCCGAGACGCACCTGATAAAGATGGAAAAAAAAATGATACCCCCAAAAGAGCTACAAGAATTAGTGTTATGAATTAAGTCATGTAACTCACAAAGACACTCAAGTCCTAACTGCTCCCCTCCACCCCCAGGCCTGTGGATATGAACACATTTGTAAATAAGATCTTTAAAGGTCTTACTAAAGGTGAGGCCAGACTGAATCAGGGTGGGTCTTAATCCAATATAAATGGAGACCTTATAAAGGAGGAAATTTGGACACAGTCAATAAGAGACAGAATGTGACAGATGGCCATGTGATGGAGGCAAAGGTTGAGTTATGGATTGCCAGTAAGAACACTACACCACCAGAATACTTCTGACTTTGGAGAAAGCATGGCCATTCAACACCTCAGTTTTGGATCTCTAGCCTCCAAAATTGTGAAACAATAAATTCCTGTTGTTTAAGCCAAAAAGTCTATGATATTTGTTATAGCAGCTCTGGCAAACTAAGACAATTAGCCAGGATATATCAGCAGGAGCCAGGGAAGTACTCCTAGAATTTACTTTTGAGGGTGCTTGATCAAGGGAACTAGAACATAAGACTGGATAATCAAGAATTCATTGACCTTGAGGCACTTTCTCAGGACATGAGGTTTAACACCCAGATGAAGCCCCAGGTGTTGGGGCAAACTGATTGCTAGGAAGGCTCTTAGAAGCTTAGAGAAATCAATAGAGTCCACAATGCACAAAGTGGAAATACCTGAGTTTCCCTGGCAGAGAGTTAAGTGAATAAAAAAGGAGTCAGGAATGTAGGCATACTGACATGGTTATATTATATAAGCCAGAAGACCCACCAGATGGTTATGTTTCATGAGAAATACCAAAGGACTCAGCATTCACCTAGACATTAAGAACATGCTAATGAGGACATAATATCAGTATAAAATTCATCAATGGCTTTCCTCTGAAGGCCATGGCTGATGATAGGAGAGCTGGTCTCCTTAATAGCCATGAGGATGATGGAACCCTAAAGTAATAGAGATTAGACGGCAGCACTTACCACCAGAAGACAGGAGACTGCAATTACCCTACCAACAAGAATAATCAGAAGGGCAACAAAAAGTGCATCATCCACAGGCAGTTATAAAGATGGTTAACAGAATACAATGTCCCCAGGGGCAATCAGACATACAATGAGGATGTTACTTCATATATGCAAGCAGAAAAAGGCATGAATGAAGGAGCAGAAGACTGAAGATGATTACCCCAATAAAGTAACAACCCCTGACTGCAAAGATGGCTAGGTCCCCAGGATAAATGACTCTGCAGCAGTGCAGTAAGTATATACTGTAATGGTTCCCAAAGGGACCTACAGCCATTTATTTACTCAGATAATTATATACTGGGGAAATGGGAATACTCAGACATTTTGAGAACTATTGAACCCAAAGACTGAGTTGATGCTGATAACTGGAGACACAAAGCATCATTAATAAATGGGGGCCAGGTAGGGCAGCAGATGTGGCTCAAATGGTTGGGCGTCTGTGATGGTTAGGCTAATGTGTCAACTCGGCCAGGTAATTATGTCCAGGTGTTTGTTCCAGCAAGCACTGGGCTAATTGTAATACAATAGCATTTATGGACTTCGATCACCAGTGAGTTTACTGCGTGGATGGCTGATTACATCTGCATCAATCAGGGAGATTGCATCATCAATGGGTGACGCTTTTATCCAATCAGTTGAATGCCTTAAAAGGGGAAGTGATTTCAACATTCATTCGTCGTTGGACAGCCAACTTCTCCCAGAAACTCGTCAAGGACCTTTCATCAGACTTTCATCGGAGCCCCTGGTTTGCAGCCTGCCTGCGGAACCTGGACTTGTGTATCCCCATGGTCGCGTGATCATGTGACCAAAACTATTCTTTATAAGTTGGGTTATGATAGACCCACCAAGTCATAAAGTAAGAAAGGCCCTGCTGCAACTCATTGTAAGGCAGAAATGGTATATCCAAGATGAAGTGTGAGCAGGAACAGAGGGCATGAGTAAACATGAGCAGGTAGCCCAGACCCTCATGCCACCCACCATGGATGCACTAACACCCCTCCCCCAGCTCACACTTATGACTTCATTGTGGTCCCCTACAAACAGCTAAAGGGAGAAGAAAAAGCTCAAACTTGATTTATGATAGTCATCTTGGAACTGTGTACAACCTGAAAATGAATAGTACCTGCATTACAGCCACATTCAGAGATATCCTTGAAAAACAGTGGAAAAGGAAAAATCTTCCCATTTGGAGGAACCATAAATGTTACTCCTTGTCATCTGCTTTGCAGGGAAAGAGAAGTGGTCCTTGGTGAGAATACATACAGGTTCCTAAGCAATGACCAATAGCCTAGCCATCTGGTCCAGGGCCTAAAAGGAAATGGTTTGGAAGATCAGAGATTAGAAGGTCTTGGATAGAGGCATGTGGATGGACAAATGGCAGTGGGTATAAAGCATGAAGATTTTTATATCTTATATGCCCACCAGAAAGCATCCACTACTGAAAAGGCACTGAACAACTAAATCAACAAAATGAATCAACCAGTTGATCTGATCCAGTATTCATCATCAGCCAGCCCAAAACTGGAATGATGGGCACAGAAGTAAAATGATCACAATAGTAGATATGGAGGCTGTGTGGGCCCATTAGCAGGAACTCCCATCTACCAAGGCTAATATAGCTACTGCTATCTCTAAATGTCCAATCAGCCAGCAACAGTCTACACTGAGTCACTGATATGGCACTATTCCTCAAGGAGACCAACTGGCCACTTGGTGGCAAGTCAAATACATGGATCCCGTTTTAGTTTGCCAAAGGGCTGCTGATGCAAAGCACCAGAAATGGTTTGGCTTTTATAATGGGGATTTTATTTAGGGTAAAAGCTTACAGTTCCAAGGCTGTGAAATGTCCAAATCAAGGCATCAGCAGAGATGCTTTCTCAGGGTCCTGCCACGTGGCCGCTGATCTCTGCTGAGGTCTCCGCCTTCCCCTCCAGTATCTACTGTCTTCCAGAGGTCAGCTGTGGGCAACCAGGCATAGGATTTATCTCTTACTGGGCCTCCTCTCTCAGTCTTGGATGCTCCACTTTCTTCCTGAGTTCAGCTCTGCACTATCAGGTATATGGCTTGTCTCTCCCTGGGCCTCAGCATTTTGAGTCCCTCTGGGCTTCTCTCCTTGAGTTCAGCTGTGGACAAACCTGGAGTCTTTTCTCTTACACTGCAAGATCATATATGGCAGCTTCCTTTTCTCTGTGTCTCTCTCTGTGTCTCCCTTTATATCAGACCCAGCAAGAGAGGGGAGACCCAAGCTAGCTTATGCCTCACAGATGTAGTCCAATCAAAAGCAATCTAATCAAGTGATTTAAAGTGAATCTAATGCAATCAAAGGGTACCACACCCACAGAAATAGATTAGTTTAAGAACATAATTTCTCTTTTTGGGGGATTCATAAAAAGAACCTCAAACTGTCACAGACCCCTTCCATCCTGTGAGGGCCAAGAGTTCATCTTCACAGGGATACCTTTTCCAGGTATGGCTTTGCCTTTCCTGCCTGCACAACCTTAACTAGCAACCACTGGAGGCTTGAATAATCCCTGAGCTACAGGTATAAAATCCCACACAGCTTAGCATCCAAGCAGAGTACCCACTTAATAGCAAAGAAGGTGCTTGAATGGCCCATGGGATCTCCTGATCATATCACACACCATACAGCAGTAGCCAGCCTCATAGACTGCAGGAAGACTTATTGAAGGCACAGCTGAAGTACCAGCTTGGAAACAGTACTCTGCTAGGATGGGGTGTCATCCTTCAGGATGCATTACATATATTAAATCAGAGACTTCCATATGGTGCTTTTCACAATAGGAATAATATATGAGTTGGGTTAGATGGAGGGGTGGCCCCACTTACCATCATTCCCAATGATCTACTGGGACATTAGTCTTCCCATCCCTACTCTGCAGGGACAGAGGTCCTGATCCCCAAAGAGGGGGACACTCTTGCCAAGAGATACAACACAGCAAGAATTTCATTGAATTACAAACTACAGATGCTACTGCAGCACTCTGAACTCCTCATATCCAGCAGGCAGGCAAGGAAAAAAGTCTCCATTAGGCAAGGAGAAAAGTCACCATCTTGGCAGGGGTGGCTGAATCTGATCAGCAGGAGGCAGGACTACTTTTACACAATATAAAATGGGAGAAATAAGTGTGGAAACTAGTGATTCACTTGGGCACCTCATTACTCCTTGGGCAAATATAACTGTGAATAGACATTGCATCTCTAGCCTGAGAAAGATATAACTACCAAGGGCTCAGATGCTTCAGGAATAAAGGTTTAGGTCATACCACCATGTAAGCCACCACGACCTGCCAAGGTGACTGCTGAAGGTGAGAGAACTTTAGAATGGATATGAAGAAAGGGAAGATAAACACCAGTCACATCCCCAAAACCAACTGCAGCAATGTAGTTTCCCCTGAAGAAAACAGGCCAATAGGCACCATGGAGGAGCTGTTCTCCAAATGTGTTTGGAGAACTGGATGATAATGGCACAAGAAGTAGACTATGCTGGTCATGGAGGTGTACCACTTTGATCTCACTCAAGAGAACCTGTTGCAAGGAGCACAGTTGACTGACAGCCTCCAGGTGCCACCCCTTTGTATCCATCTTGGTATTCACACTGAGGTCATACCTTCCATAGGCTTCCCCCAGTGAGTGACTGAGCATTCCAAGATTACTAGTGCTGGCCCAATCCTGCCCATGTCGGGACTCCTGCAACTGGAAATCTTTGCTGTAAGATTTCCCTATAAGCCTGGCTGAGACTTTCCCAGAAATGCACTATGGTCAGAAACTCTCTTACCCAATCCTTCCTTCCTTTTGTCCTTTCTCAGATGTTAGACCTGAATTGTGGTCTGAAGGTTTTCCTTGCCTACTACTACTCTATTTCTCTTTATCCATCATAGGCATTCCACCCAGTACATCTCTTACATGTCTGCTGCTATCTTGGTGCCTGCTACTGGGAGGACCCAAACTGACATAAACCCCTCTCACTTTTATTCGCTTAAATTATCTTGGAGATCTATCATTATCAACACACACAAAGTTGCTTAGCTCTATTCATTTACTTCACAGGTACACAATATTTTATTTAACCAGCTACTGATGGTCATTTAGGATTATCTCCTGATTTTGCTATTACAAAAATTAAAGTGCTATAATGATGAATAAGTAAATAAATGAAGAATCATTTCATTTAAATGGAATTGCTCAGTCATAGGGTAAGTGATTTTTAATTAATTTTGTTAAATACTGTATTAGTCAGCCAAAGGAGTGCTGATGCAAAATACCAGAAATCTGTTGGCTTTTATAAAGGTATTTATTTGGGTAGAAGCTTATAGACACAAGGTCCTAAAGAGTCCAACTCAAGGTTACTTAAGAGGTACTTTCTCACCCAAAATCTGTTGTCATGTGTTAATGCAAGATGGCAGGCAATGTCTGCAAGGGTTCAGCCTTCCTCTTTCCTCTTAAGGCTCTGTGGTCCCAGCTTCTTCTGATCTCAGCGTAGGCTGGCATAAGGCTCGGCTCTCTTCCCGGGGCTTGTTTCTTTCCGGACTCAGCTGCTCTGGTCTCTTCACAAGGTCAGCTGTAGACTATCAGGCTCATCTCTCTTCCTGGGCTGCAGGATCCTGTCTAATGAGCTGTCTCTCTCCATCTGTGTTCTTCTTCTCTGTGTTTACTTCCGTGTGAAAGTCTGTTTTATCCCCACCAAGTGGGGACTCAACCATGCATGCCCTAATGACGTGGCCAAATAAAAGCCCTAATATTGATTTAATAAGGTAAAAGTGAATCTAATACAATCTAATATGCCCAGAGGAACACCCAGTTTACAAATACAATCCAATATCTATTTTTGGAATTCATAAATAATATCAAACTGCTACAGATACTGTAGTATCTAACAATTCTTTGACTTTGTCAGTATCTTCACACCCTCTCCAACCAAATTTTATTTATCAAATTTTGGAAAAAATAATAATCTCACATTTTTAAATTTGTTGTTATTTGCTAGTGATATTGGGATCTTTCAGTTATTTACAAGCTTTTGGTATTTTCTTTTCCTTTCTACTGACTGTTCTTATCACTTGCTTCTTTTTATGTTCAGTTGAAGGTTCCATTTATTTGTAAGACCTTTTATATTGAAGTAAATCAGTTATTTATCTCATATAGGTGTGGCAAATATTTATTTCCCAGTTGACATCTTCCTTTTTATTTTATATATACCATTTCTTAACTTACAGAAATAAGTTTTATGTATTTATAGCATATAGTTTTGTCTCTTGCTTAGAATGGCATTCTCCACATCAGTAATAATATCAACAACAAAGATAATATCTGATCTCATTTTCTTCTAGTACTTTTACCAAATTTTTGGGTTTGACATTTGACACTTTTGCAAATTATTTTTATGAATGGAATAAAGTAGATACTTAATATTATTTTTTATGGCTATTAGTTTTTGAAGAATCCATCTGTTCCCACTAATTTATTGAGATTGAATTAAATATATATTTAAGTTTAAGAAAAAATAGACTTCTTTACAGTAATGAATCTCCCTAAGAAAAACACATCTTTCTATTTATTTAAGTCTTCTTTTATGTTCCTCACAAAGGTACAGTGAAATTATGGAGAATAAACAGTGCAAAAAAGAAATAAGGACTACGTAACAGTCTCCTCTTCCCAACCCCTGTAAGAAGAGAGCAAAATCCTTTCCAGGCCTTCCAGAAGTGATCAGCAGGCAGCAAAGTAAATAGTGGCCCACAGTCTAGTTGAGAACAGTGGAGAGGAGCTGTCAGATAAGCGATGCATTAGTAAGCTATAATTAGAAAACAGAAAACTGGAGACTGAAGAAAAGAGAGAAAAAATGATGAGCAGAGCAAGAACAGGTGTTTTTTTCCACATGGCTTTGTGGTAGGGAGAAGGAAGGAAACAGAGGCCTTGCAAATGCATTCCTTAGGAGTGACATGGAGGTGACACCTAACCTGAGCCAAACCAAGGATCCCTGCAGGGCATCCAAGTGCTCCAGACTGGAATTACTCCTAGCAGAACTAACACTTTATCATCCTAGGTAATAGGAGACACCTGTGAGTGCAAGTGGACATTCTTCCTCCCCTTGTCCTCACTCCACCACCTTTTATCTGCCAAATTAAGTCTATAAATTTTACCTAAAGCCTTTCTTGCCTCAAACATTTAGTTTTTCTGGGTCTCTGACATCACATGAGACCAGCAAATGGAAATCTTAATGTAGGGTTTACAGATACAGAATGGTAGCCTCAGGAGCAACTACTGCTCTTAGTAAGAACATTAGACTCTCCCAACCATGGATGCTCCTTACTCTTTTCTGCCTCCATTCTAACTATAGCTATCCTTCTTATAGTCATCCATGTTATATCCGAGGCCCCAGTTCAATTCTCTGGCTTCAGATGGAAGCGAAATGGAAATTGCAGGCCCTACTCTCACCACCAGATGGTAGTAAAGAGCCATATCAAGATGAATTCTGTTTCGTTTCTCAACCTTGACACTGTTGATACCTTGGTTCTGATAATTCTTTGTTGTGGGGGACTGTTCAGTTCATTGTAGGACGTTTAGCAGCATCCTTAGCCTCTATCTACTAGATACTAGTATCACTCCCCACAGTCATGACAACTAAAAATGGTCTTGTGACATTGCCAGATGTCCCTTGGATCACCTGTTGTGAACCACTGTGCAATGAAACACTGAGGATTTGGACAGGAGAGAGAAATTGAATCAGATTTAAATGGAATTTCTAAAAAGTTTTGTTCTTTCTTTTTAAAAAAACAACAGTATTCTCTGAAAAAATAAAAAAAATATTGAAAAACATAAAGAAAAATTAGAAACACACAAAATCCCATGACCCAGATTAACTCCTGTGAACATTTTTAATGACCATCCTTCCAGATATATGGATGCTTTGTTAAATATGTAAAACTCTGCATCCATGATATCATAGTAACGTTCTTCTGGGATCTCCTTTTCCACTCAAAATCTACTATGAACATCTTTCTAGGTCAACAAACACCACTTTATCTTCATAATTAATTGTAAGGCTTGCAAAACATAACTTTCATGTAATTAATCAAGCCCCTAGTTGTAGGTATGCAAGTTCCTAAATTTTTACTATTATAAATAGCACTGCAATGAACATCTTTGAACAAACATCTTTGCATAGCTTGACATTATTTCAACACTCAACATTTCCTGTGTTTCTAGAATTTTGCCAGGACCCAAAGCTTTACAGAGTGAATTAGACATGGATCTTGTTCCCAAGATGTACACAGACTGGTGGCAAAGAATATGAAAACAGGACAGAACGAAATGTGCTAAATGACATGGAAATGCAAGGTGGAAATGTTGGTAAAAGGTTGAAGAGAATATAACTGATTGAGGATCAGGGAAGACTTCACAGACATGAGCCTAAAAAGAGTCAGTATACATGTTAGTCTTAGATCCTTTTTCTTCAACTATAAAGTACTATACACTCACTATTCATTTAAATGCCTGTTTCTCTATTTTCCTGGCCCCGCATGCAGGCCAGAGGCAACCTTTTTTTAATATCCCCATTTATATAACACTTACTATATCCTCAGCCAAAGTTTGCTGAATGGGAGTATTTATTGAAAACTTTTCTGCATGGGGAGAATTCTCCTAAAGAGAGAAGAGAGGATAATAAAGAAATAAGGACTCTAGGGATGCAAGTTCAAATTCCCTCCCAACTTCCCAAACTCAAAAATAGACCAGAAAACAGGGATAGAAAATAGGAGAGGAAGAAAGATAAGATGATATGTGCTTCTCCAATCCTCTTTTCCCTCTTTTGAAGGGCTTATCCAAGAAATATGGATGACCTTGCAGAAGGGAAATTTGGGATGAATTCTAAGGCTTATACTACAACTCAGAAGATGAACAGAAACATTTTACTCTCTTTATTTCAATTTATAATCTGGTATCCCTCCCCAACCCCCATCTGCTGGCTAGCAGGAGAAAAAAAATAACTAAATGTTCAATCTAGTTTAAATTCAATGCAACCTGATATTTTAAATATACTTTTAGGAAGTATTCAGTCTCTATTGGATAAAATTATGCTCACTCATTATATTGGGCCCACCCAGGTAATCTATGATAATCTCAAAGTTCTTAATTTAACCACAACTGCAGTATCGTTTCTTTTTTTTTTTTTTAAGATTTATTTATTTATTTATTTATCCCCCCCTTGCTGCTTGTGCTTTACTGTGTCCATTCACTGTGTGTTTCTTCCCCGTCTGCTTATCTCCCCCTTGCTGTGAGGTCCTGCTGCATCAGCCCACCTTGCTGCGCAGGCCAGCCTGCTCTCACAAGGAGGCCCCAGGAACCCGGGGCCTCCCGCATGGTAAACGGGGGCTCTATCGATTGAGCCACACCCGCTTCCTGCTGTGAGGTCTTGCTGTATCAGCCTACCGCACCGGCGCGGGCCAGCCGGCCTGCCCTCACAAGGAGGCCCCGGGAAGCGAACCCGGGGCCTCCCATATGGTAAACAGGAGCTCTATCCATTGAGCCACACCCGCTTCCCTGCAGTATCGTTTCTGCCATGTTAAATAGCATGTTCACAGGTTCCAGGGATTGGGACATGCACATCTTTGGTGGGGAGGGGGCAATTATTCACCATTCCACACTCACCCAGCAAGAAATACCTTCAATGAGTCAGAAGGCCATAAAAGACGTGGCTAATCTTTTTTTTTTCTCTCTTTTTAAATTGAAATATAACAACTATACCAAAAAGTACACATATCATATGTAGTTCAAATAATTATCAAAAATGAACACAATGAACTAACTACAATCAAGGTCAAATTAGAGAGCATTAATAACACTCCAAGAACCCCTCCTTCATGCCCTCATCCACTCACTATACCTTCCTTACTCCCAAAGGGCTTCAACACCACAGATTAGTTTTATCTGTTTTTGAATTGGCAATTGAAATGATACAGCATGTTTTGTGTCTGACTTCCTTCATTCAACGTTATATTTGTAAGATTTATCTATGTTAATAAATGGAGCTGTAGTTGGTTCATTTTCATTGTTGTATAGTATTCGTTATAGAACCATATCACAATTTGTTTATCTATTATACTATTGACAGACAGTTGAGTTGTTTCCATTCTGAGGATATTTTAAATAACGCTGCTCTGAATACTCTTGCACTTTTCTTTTGGTCCACATATACAAACATTTCCATCAAGTATATGCCAAGAGTAAAATTGCCAGGGTATAGCATCACATACCTTCAACTTCAGTAGATAATACCAACCAGTTTTTAAAGTGGCTGTATAAATTTACATCCTTACCAACAATTTATGAGAGCTCCAGTTACATCTCATCCTCAGAACACTTAGTATTTTCAGTCTTCTTAGTTTTAGTTATTCTGGAGCATGTAGTACTATTTCAATACAGTTTTGATATGTTCCCTGATTACTAATGAGATTGGGCATCTTTTCATGCTTTGGTGACTATTTGAATATTCACTATATAAAGTGCCTGTCCATTTATATTTTATGTTTATTTTGTAGGAGTTTATTTTTTAATATATTCTGCTTGCAAGCCCTTTTTAAGTCTTGTTTTGCACACACAGATTCCATGCCACAAAAGTGTGTACATAAATTGGAATTTAAATGTCAGTTGATTACTTAGGGGTTCAGTTACCACTTCAATTTTTAATAATACACAACTAAACAAAATAAAATATTTTACAAATTTTTGATGAATAATTCTTAACATTTTTATTGAAAACGTATCTTAGAAAAATGGATGGGACCATTTTTGTTTGTTTTTTTTCCAAGTCATGTGTTCCTAGTTGAATAATAGCCAATGTTACAATGAGATTGGGTTAGACAGATATTAACAGCAAAATAAAAGAAGGCATTGCACCATTCAGAGGTGCAGAGCTTAAAAATCTACATAAATTATTGTTGTTTAAGGCATTATTTATGATAAAATTAACAATATAGCCAAGTAAAGCTAATCCATCCCTCTTAAATAGATGGTAGGAATGAATAAATGAGCAGAGAAATAGTTGAAGAGTGACAGCAAATAAAAGAGTTTAGCCAGAATTAAAAAGGATGAACAAGAGGAACAGTTTTCTTTTTCAAAGTAAGAGAAGGGTCAATTTCAAAGGGGAGGTGGGAAGGGAGACCCAAAATGCTATTTCTACTAGATACATTTTTAGGCAGATCAATTTTAGAAAAGAGGCATATGAAAGTTGAGGACCTGCAAAAAATTACCTAAGAATTATCCATGCAAGTGTATATTCTAGGAAGTCTTTGTGTACCCCTATGTATAAGCATACCTCAGTATAAGACAGCTTTCCTAGAATAGAAGCCCTGTGCATCTAAGGACTTGGGTTTTTTTCATTGCTTGTAATGGATATTTTCTTTGCCTCTCCAGATACACTCGCCATCTTTCTCTGTCCTGTTCTGTGCTCTGAAAGTGGGCTCGATTGCCCTCTAGCTTCTGGATGGGTTTGGTCACTGGGAAGCACCAGCAAATGATGAAAGGGAAAGAGAAGAGTGAGATCTGGTTACTGATTCAGCTACCTTCATTCCTGCATATCACTCCCTCCATATGGCTACCCAATCCCGCTTCCAGGAATTGCTCCCCACCCTTGCTCCTTCAGGACTAAAAGGTAATGGTACCAATACTGCTAGCCCCAATGTCCTACACTAACCCTGCTTGGTTTCTCTAAATCCAGGCCACATCATACATAATTTGATTGTGCTTTGTTTCCTGTTGGGACCCTAAAAGTATTCAATAAATATTTGTTGAATGAATAAATGAGACCCCACTCTTATTAGATATCTCTGCCGAGTCACCATCTTTTCACCCACAAGAGTTTCTTAACTGGATTTCCTGCCTCTTGTTCCCTCCACCCATTATCCACAACTGAAGCCAAAGAGATCTATTCAAAATGAAAACCTAATCATATAATTCCTCTCCCTAAACACTAAAGTAGCTTCCTACAGCCTTTTAAGACAGAATCCAAAATTATTAACATGATTTATATGGCCATGCACAATCTGTCACATGTCTCACTCCAGCCTCAGTAACTCACCACTTTCCACTCACTCTTTCTTCTCTGGCCACAATGAGCTTTTCTCTATTCCAGAAATGCTCCAAAACTCTTTTTCTTCTGGGCCTTCAAACAAACCATTTCCTTCACTAAGAACACTTTTCCCCTACTTTTTCACCCAGCTAAATCCTACTTATCCATCAGGTTCCAGATTAGACATCCTTCCTCAGAAAAGCCTTCCCTAACCTACATATGGGGTTAAATTTTCTCCATTATATATTCCCACAAAAACCTGTATGGTTCCTTTCCAAGCATATAAATACACATCTACATATTTGTTTAATGTTTAACACCTCACTTGATCATACACTTTAAAAGGGAAGTGAGTCACCAATGGTCAGTCCAGTGTTCAGTGTTTCAGTGCATATTGACTTTCAACATGTACTTAGGGGATGAATGAAAGAAAATGGGGGATGGGAGTAGAAGTACTGACTTAATATTCATGACTGCACTACACTCTAATTCAAATATTCTTCTCTCACCAAGAAAAGAGCTCTTTCCAATTTTTTCACAGATGCTTTCTCACTGCACACCTCACCTGCACAATGAATCAGGTGCTGATAACCTAGAGGTCACAGGCACCTAAGAGGTCAATGAATAAATTCAAGGGTCCATTAACATATAAGGGAAAAAAATACACCTTTATTTTCACTAACCTGTAACTGAAACTCAGCATTTCCCTCAATTATATATGTAGGCAACAAACCACAGTAGTTAGTAGTAGTTGTGAATTTCACCAGTAGAAATCAGACATTTTCATATCACATAACAGTTGTTACAAATACCTCAGAATATCATTTGTGTCCTGCTACATTCTCTGATAGTGGCAAGAATCTCTAGAGTACATGGACAGTGCCTAGTGAAGAAGGACAGACCAATATGCCAGGCCCTTGATATTGATGTTTGTACTTATGAACCTTATTCCCGTGAAATTGAAACTTAGCCTAGTAATATATATGGCCTAAGAGTTACCTCCTGAAAACCTCCTTGTTGCTCAAATATGGCCTTTCTCTAAGCCAAACTCAGCATATAAACGCACTACCTTCCCCCCGGTGTGGGGCATGACTGCCAGGGATAAGCCTTCCCGGCACAGAGGGATTATTATCAAGTGCCAACCAGCAATGCATTTGGAAAAAGACCTTGACCAAAAAGGGGGAAATATTAAATACAAATGAGTTTTTATGGCTAAGAGATTTCAGAGTGAGTTGGGAGGTCATTCCAGATGTTACACTCATGCATGTCTTAGGAGGGTCTCACTGACTGCTGCAGTAAAGAGTGCCTCAAGCAGGGGTGCTCCTGTGGGCTCTAGAGCCATCTAGACACTATAGGCAGAGCAGACGATCCCAGGAAATTGGCAACCTGTCGGTGGCCTTACCATGGAATATATGATAACCTATCTCCCCAGTGTATCAGAGTTAGACTCATTTATAATTTTCCTACATATGGTTCTTCTGCCCCTTTTATTTGAACCTATAATTAGCACTATACCGGCTAAATATATGTCCCAGAGACTTAAATCTTCTGGCTGTTCATATGCCAGTTAAACGCTGAATCTCAGCAGAGTTGCAGCCAAATCTCCAGTTCATTGGACTCATTCAGGACAACTAACAAAAGAATGATGATGATGCGAATATTCTCGCTGTCCTGATTTTGTGATTATCAGGGTAGGCTAAACATTCGCTATATTAGAACCCATGCATGTGTCCCCAGACCTAGTTTTTCTCCCTAGGTCTGGTTTTTAGAATGCTGGTAATAAACTATGCCTGGTTTATTATATGACCATCCTGTATGGGAACAGATTGTAACTTTGGGTATCTTTGGTCAACCTTAAGAGATATAGTAGGGGGACGGATGTGGCTCAGGTGGTTGGGCGTCCGTCTCCCACATGGAGGGACCTGGGTTCAATCCCCAAGACCTCCCGGTAAAAAGGAAAAAAAAAGAAAAATATAGAAGGCATGTGGGCCACCAGGCCCCGTGCACAGGTGCACCGCCAGGCCCCATGAGCCACGCAGCAAGATGATGACGTAACAGGAAAGTGACACAAGGGAGAGCCAAAACTAGACACACCGAAAAACCAGGAACTAAGGTGGCACAGTTGGTAGGACGCCTCTCTCCCACATGGGAGATTCCGAGGATCAAATCCCAGTGAAGACAGGAGGGGAAGGATGAGAAGAGAGGGCAGGATACAGACACAGAGAGTTGCCTAGCAAATGGACACAGAAACAGCAAAAATGGGGGGGGGGCGTAAAAATGGATAAAAGTAAATAAATAAATAAAACCTTAAAAAAATGTATAGGGGAGGAAGATACAGACTATCGCTAGTAGTAATATTTTGACGATGCTCTTTCAGGATTTGTTAACAAG
>JAQZBX010009857.1:0-35178 GCA_029593785.1 Cabassous unicinctus
AAGCGAACCCGGGGCCTCTCATATGGTAAACGGGTGCTCTATCCATTGCGCCACACCCGCTTCCTGCCGTGAGGTTGCTGCATCAGCCCACCGCACCGCTCAGGCCGGCGTGCCCTCACAAGGAGGCCTCAGGACGCGAACCCGGGCCTCCCATATGGTAAACGGGGGCTCTATCCACTGAGCCACACCCGCTTCCCTTCACCCGAGATTTAAACGATGTATGGTGCTTCAAGATCCTGAGCTTTTGCAGGAGTTTTCTGCGATAATCATCTTGATTCTTGTTGGTATCACCCTTCTGAAGACAGTTTTCAGTTTTTTCCCTCATTTATATACTTATAACATTCATCATGTGGATAATAAATCAAAGTTAACTACTACCACAGACTCTCCTGAAAATTAAATAAAAAATAAGGCAGAGTAGAGTATTGTCTATTAACCACAGGCCTCCACCCATCCCATATAAATTCTACTGGATTTTTGTGAATTCATTTTAGGATTTAGACAAGGAGATGAGAGCTGATCAGATTTAACATTATTTTAATGGAGCAAGTATTATATTCTATGTAATTTCTAGATGTTTTTCTTAATAATACTTAAATGTTCCTAATCCTAAACAAACTGTTTAGCTAATACATGTTTACATATTTAGGGCTCTAGATGATGTTCCTTGAGAATATACTTTTGCCATAATGACCCATCATGTCACAAACTGTTACTATATTTTTAATTTTAACTGCTTAAATTTTACTGCCTGGTTACTTAATACATAAATTTACTCAGCAAATAACCTTCACCAAGTAATTGTTTTCACTCACTGGAGTAGGAGAAAGAGGTAACTAAATAATCCAGTGTGTCTGATTAACACTAAGGGTCTATGGCTATTGATCAATGGAACGCCCAGGCACCAGCATTTCTCATCTGCTTCACCTGTAGTAATTTTTTCAAAAGTAATTTGTTGCAGCACAGAGGAGCTTCCTCAGAGATTCTAACCAAGGTTCGTTGTTTATTGTTTAGTTAGAGTCTTGGGCATGTAAGTCTCGTCAGGGCAATCTCATTAATCTTTAATGTCCTGAAGATTTTAATTCCTGCAGTAATAATGTTGAGCCCTCAGACGTGGTATTAATTCTACTTTTACTTTGCTTAGTATGCGTATATATTAAGTTTTAAACCACTCTATTAAGACTTAACTTGCTTAGATGGTTTTATATCTAATCTACAAAGTCTCCAGTTTTGAAAATTTATAATAATTTTTTAATGATCATTAAATCATTATCTCCCTGTTTTGACTATTTTAATAATTGTTAGCCCCATATAAATATAAAGTTTCATGTCATACTTAGCTTTCAATTTATTTCTTTTTTCTAATATCCAGGTAAGGATGCTGAGGAATATCCACTTTGGAATTTGGAGTAGGTTAGAAGTCAATAAAATTCAAGATCTCAACTGATCTTGCAGAGATAAATAAGATTAAATAGTCACCATCAGTGAAATGTAAAAATGTCTGAAAGAACCTAAGACAGACATTTCTAGTTGCCTATCCAATAACTCTTCTCCCAGTTTTAAAAAACAGGACCCAATATAATAAAATAGTTAATTCCCAGGCTCCCTTACAGTTAGGGGTGATGACAGCATAATTCTGGCCAATGAGATGCTATGTGTGGGAAGAGGGGCTTCTGAGGAAGTGCTTTAAAGGAAGCAGACCTGCTTGCTTCTTTGGCCTTGCATATTTTGGCTGATATTCTTCCACCTTTTACTGCCTAGAACACAGATATCTTGGAGGTGGAGCACTCATCTTGTGACCATGAAAAAGAACCACAGGGTGCCAAACATTTTCTTAAACAGTTGTATCAACCCTGGATTTCCTCTTTCTGTACCTCTAAATTCCACAAGGAAATTCATACCCTATTTTAAGCCACTGTAGTCAGGTTTTCATTAAATAATGTTGAAAGTAGTTCCTAACTGAGATGTCCTCCATAGTCTCTGAGGAAACTCCTTTACATGTTGCATACATTCTACAATGCTGAATGTCACAGACTTCTGTGCCAAACTGGTTCTCAGTTAAAACTATTTAGTAATATCTCAAACTCCTGCAGAAACAGAGGTTTTGGTCCCTTCCATCTTCTGAGAACTTGGAATTAGTTGAGAGTCTTAAGTGGCTGCATGAGCAAAGTGAACTGCCTGCAACAGGGGTACTGTTCTCTGTAGTTTATGGATAATCAGAGCCATAAATGCAAATTTTCTTTGGGGAAAAAACCTCAGGGGATACATATTTAAAAAGGCATATATGTCTTACCACACAGCTATCACTCTTCTAATTCTTGACACTCTCTTCCAATGGTAAATCTAATTTCAACCACCCCCTATGATTAAACTGATATTTAAAAACCAGCTAAGTATGCATGTATATAAGGTATATAGCAATTTAATATTGTGATCAATCTTCAGGGAGCTATATTACTTCTCTTTGGCACACTTGAAATTAAAGTCTAACACACTTTAAAGATAATATTTTTCAAAGAAAGATATAAGTGAATAATAATCCAGTTGTAAGAAGCTCAGTACTGTGGATGTATTCCTGGAAATAGCAATACTAAATGAATCAGTGCCATCACAGTCAACATGACAGAGTCTCTATGAAATTTCATTTTCAATATCTTTAACATTGATCAACATACAATTAGGGGTTTATTGGTTGATGACTTTATCTTTCTATATCCTTTAGAATTGTTCTAATGGTGTATTTTGCTAGAACTGACATATAATTTACCTTCATCTGAGAACTCACTAGCTTGACTCATAGTGAAACTTGTGTTTTAATGCAACCCATACTGTAACCCCATGATTGCTTAACTTTGAAAAATAATCCAAGTGTCTTCAGATAATAGAATGTAATAGTACTTAAAAGAGACCTTTAGGCAATCAGCATAATAAAGAGATTAAAAAGTACCATAGAAATAGAAGAAAGTACAGTAAAGGGGCTAAACATTTATTTGCAAGAAAGCAAATTCTATCATACAGGCTTATCAGTCCTATGAAGAATCATAGCTCCACATAGTTGTGCTAAATAAATTGTTGCTGTAGTCACTCAAATTCACTTGGTGCTTTTAAAAGTATTTTCACATCTATTTTGCTTCCTGAGGCCCTATAAAAAATTTCAAATGTGTACACTTCAATTTAATTTATGTTCAGTGTATCTGACTGTATTTTTCACAAGTTAAATTAATTTCATCTTTAAATACATACTTGATTTCATTTCTAGCCATGATGGAGTAACTTGTGGCAAAATTACTCTGCTGCAAATAAATACAAAACTAATAAAATATATGATGCATCTATTTTCTGACATTGGGCAATAGGCAGTGCAGACCTTTGGAAGAAGGGAAATATGCAAGGTGAGCCTCTCTGCCTGGATCACTTGTATTTTCGTAGAGCAGGACATGGAATCTAAGCAGAGCAGCAGTGTCACAGAGCTGAGCAGGCAGAGATCACAGTTGGGATCTCATTTGGCTTCAGTGGCTGGAATTTGTTAGGAGAGGAGGAGCTATAGGAAGGGAGCTCCAGAAGTTTGCATGAAGATCTCTAGGGATCCTCAGCTAAGGACATTGCTGCACCTATGTAGGTTTAGACTGTGAGGCCTAACAGGCAGCCCCTGCTGCAGGACAGAGAGCAGAAGGGATTCCAGAAGTCACAGTGTAGGGAATGTTGGTGTTCAGGGCCAGGCAGTGTGGAGAGGCCTTAAGGAACACCTCAGGCATTCAGCTGATATTCGAAAGGCCATGTTTTAGGAAGAACCACTAGAAGTTATAGTAAAGGCCACATCTTACAATCAAAGACAAAACTGAAATAGATCCACCCTAACAAAGCATAAAACAAATCCCACAGGATCAAGAGAATCTGCCAGTAGTTTAATTGTCAGTCAGATTAGAAATCACTACCGTTTAAAGCAAGACAATATAATGCAATAGTTTAGTCAAAACACATGAAGCAAGTCTGTATAAGAAAGGCACCTGGAGGGCAGGGGTCAGGGCTTAAACAAGGAAGTAGCCCAGTGCAAAGTCTTGATCCACAGGAGAGTTATTGAAGGACATTGTACTAAAGGGTTGGAACTCTCATGAGGAAGGCGACCAATAAGGGAAGAGGCCCATGCCAGCGGTCCTGGATTGAAGGATACCAAAGGAAAATGATAGCTGAGTGCAACATGGGATACTACATTGGATCCTTTCACAAGGGACATTAAGGACAATGATAAAACTTGGTGGGGTTTCTGGGTGAAGGATATTTGGTAATTCTTAAAACTTTTCTTAAAATTTAAAGTTTTCAAATTAAGAGTAAAAGAAAAAAGAGAAATTGACATTTTTTAAAAAAATACACACAATTTTTTGGTAGATGTAGGTCTCCTGCAAAACAGTGAAATAAAGAATTCCAACTGTCAAGTTTTCTTCCTGCACCATGTCATTGTGTTATAAAATAGCACAATGAATTGTGTACATTTACTTTGGAAGAAAGTGAATTTTAGCCCTTAGGTTTTAGAAATATATTAATGCTCTACAGAAATAAACATTTGTTTTAAATAATAGTTAAATAAAGCCAGTAATTGATTCAGGGCTAGAATTTGGAAGCTGAAAAATCTGTAACCAAAATGAAGGCACATTTATTGACCAGTAAGGGGAAAATGCACAAGCGTTCCCCAAATTCACAATGGATTCACATCCAGGTGCTTGTTGATGCATTGCAAGCAAAGCTGGCAAATGCCAGGGAGGCTTTTCTTAGAGGTTTCTAAGCCCTCAGAAGACATTGCCAAAACTTGAATCAAGTCACTGGCAGGAAGCAGGCTCTTGAAAACTACTTGCTGCCACTCCAAGGGCCATTTTAAGTTGTTGGGGCTCATCCAGAAGATTCTCCTGAAGTAACCTATGAAGTACATGGAGCTCTACAGTGCCCTTTCTGAGCATTTGTGCAGCACTCTCCTGCACAGAAGACCTCCTTGTGACACTTGACAATATGGAGGCACTGGTGGTGGCTGTATATAAGTGTGGACAGGGGCCTTGTAGAGTATGGGGGAACATAGATTGATTGGAATCACTGAGGAGATATCTGCCTTCACTGGCACCTACCAGATAGATTTGCATCCAAGAGCCTAAAGTATTTCCATGTTGATTTCTTTACCTCTTGGTTAGTTCAAGCCTATTACATTGTTCAAAAAAAAATCACATGCTACCTGCCATTAATACTGTTAAGTGAGCAAAGTAGCTATGAAAATTTTCAGGGGAAGTAAAAATGCACTCTGATTACAATAGTTAAAAAGAGGTTGAGAAAAATAGTGTCAAAGAATAAATGATAATTAAAAAAATAAGGCTCAGTGTCTTTTGAACATGCATGTTATTTTGATTCTTAAGTCCAATATTTATGCCATGAATTATTAAAGTAGTTATACATTTTATATGGTACAGCTGAATATAATTCATACCTGAATATAATATGTAAGAAACAATGAAACCTCAATTATATTAATGGTCTTCAAGTCATCTTTTGATTTGTTTTATGTTTCTTTATTTTAACTTTAGAAGCAATGAATTATATTTCTCATTGTGATGGTTAGTCTAAAGTGTCAACTCGGCCAGGTAATTGTCCCCAGTTGTTTGGTCAAGCAAGCACTGGGCTAATTGCAATACAAGGACATTTATGGGCCTTAGTCATCAGTGAGATAACTGCATAGATAGCTGATTACATCTGCCTCAACCAGGGAGATTGCTTTCAGCAATGAGTGACACTTTATCCAATCAGTTGAATTCCTTAAAAAGGGAAGTGATTTCAGCATTCAGAGAAAATTCCCCAGCTTGGACTGCCACGGTCTGTGGGAAAATCATCAAAGACCTTCATTGGACTTTCATTAAAGACCCTGATTTGCAGTCTGCCTGTGGAACCTGGACTTCTGCATCCCCCACAGTCACATAAGAGACTCTTATAAAATCTTGTGCTATTTACAGATATTTCCTGTTGATTCTTTTTCCCTAGAGAACCCTGACTGATACAGCTTGGCACCAGGAGTGGTTCTTGAGGAACAGAATCTTAAACATGGGATGTCTGAGGTAGTTCTAGGAGTCTCTACTCTAACTGGACTCAAGGGTACTAATGACTCCCTTTCCAATAATGAAGAAGCTGCTAACAGTCCATGGCATGAGTTGGTGATAGAGATATGCAAAATATCATCACTGGATTCCCCTATTTCCATTCTTCTAAGAAGCAAGGATCTCGGTGAGAGCATTTTCAACAACTTAACAGAATTTTGTGGAGTCAAAAGGTATAATGATGTTGACTGGCTCTTCCTAGATACTCTGGATACAGTTATGAAAGAAAGAGATGAGCTAAAGTCTTCAAATTTGAAACTTAAATGCCACATGAATGATGTGAAAATTTCTATGTGTACTCTGAAAGAAAATCTTGTCTCCTGCAGCCACAGGCTTGAGATATCTGAGAACCAAACTCAACTCTCATTGTATGAGTAGCAGAGTTACAAAGGAAACTAAAATCTCAACTTTGCAGGGTTTTTGCGGTTAAAGTGAAGGCCTTGATTGGAAAAGAGTGGAACTCAGAGAATTTTGGGATGGAGACATATGGGATGATGATAGTATTGGTGGGGACATTGGAACCATAAATTCTGCTGAGGTTTATCTGGTAAACCATAAATCTGTTTACCAGATAAACCTGTGATGAACTGCCCTGTGGAGCCACACCTTGTCAACCCTGTATCACCCAACCTCCAGCCTGCCCCAGGGAGTTCAGACCTTCTTCCAGCCCTGAGGTGGGTACCAGCCAAACTCTAGCATGAACTGCCCAGCCTCCACCCTCATTGAGGAATTTGCCTTCCAACCCCTGCCTGAAGAAAATGCAAAGGAATGCCCTGAGGTTAGTAGCTTGCAAGACATTTCTAATCCTTCTCCATACCCACCCTAACCACAGCTCTTGTCTTAGAGACCTATTACTAGACTAAAATCACAACAAGCCCCCAAAGGTGAACTACAAAGTGTGACCCATGAGGAAGTATGCTAAACTCTGAAAGAACTGCATGAGCATTCCAACTTATATAGACAGAAATCAGGGGAATATGTGTGGGAATGGATACTATGGGTATGGGATAATGGTGGAAGGAATATAAAGTTGGATCAGGTTGAATTTATTGATATGGGCTCACTAAGCAGAAATTCTGGATTCAGTGCTTAGCTCGAGGGGTTAGAAGGGCTCTATTTTTTGGGTGACTGACTGAAACATGGACCAAAAGATGGCCTAGCGTGTCTGAGGTTGAGATGCCTGATTTGCCCTGGTATACAGTAGAAGTGGGAATTCAAAGGCTAAGAGAGATTGGAGTGTGAGAATGGATTTACCATTGAAGACCTGCCCACCCACCCCAGGAATGTTCAGAGGACACACCTTTAACCAGGACTGTGAGGAATAAGTTTGTAAGACTAACTCCACCTTCCCTGAAGATCTCTGTGGTTGCTCTTCTCTTTAGTCCAGATATTACTGTAGGGAGGGCTGTAATGGAATTAGAATCCTTGAACATTATGGGAATGATCAGATCTCAGTCCTGTAAAAGTCAAGAATAGGCAGTTAATCGCCAATGAGAAGATGGGCATGGCTACCGCAATGAAAGGCAGATTCAAAGCCGCACTCAAAATATCCTGAGTGGCATAGAGTTAAGGCATTGGCTAATAGATCATGGGGTACCTAGAAGTGAAATAGATGGGCAGTGTACTAAATTTCTTCTCGATCTGTATAAGCAGAAGAGTTCTAGGTCAAGTGAAAAAAACCCTAACTCAAATTACAGATGCAGAGAATCACAGCCCCTTAATTCCCAGACTTGAAACAGTTTACAGACCCAGAGCCCCTTGAATGAGGAGAAGGCCAAGTCCTTTTGGGGAAGGATACTGTTAAACTGCCAAAAATTTATACTTTTAATCTTCCTCCCACCTTTCCCCAAGGAGACCTAAGGCCTTTTACTAGAGTAACTGTGCATTGGGGAAAAGGAAATGATCAGACATTTCAGGGACTATTAGACACTGGCTCAGAAGTGACATTAATTCCAGGATACCCAAAACATCACTTGGTCTGCCAGTCAGAGTAGAAGTTCATGTAGGTCATGTGATTGATGGAGTTTTAGCTCAGGTCCTTCCCACAGTGGGTCCAGTGGGTCCCCAGACCCATTCTCTGGTTATATCCCCAGTTGCAGTATGCATAATTGGAACAGACATGCTCAGTAACTGGCGGAATACCCACATTGGATTGCTGACTTGTAGAGTGAGAACTATTATGGTAGGAAAGGCCCAGTGGAAGCTACTAGAACTGCCTCTGCCTAGCAAAATAGTAAACCAGAAGCAATACCAGATTCCTGGAGGGATTGCTGAGATTAGTGCCACCATAAAGGATTTGAAGGATGCAGGGGTGGTGATTCCTACCCCATCCCCATTCAACTCTCTTATTTGGTCTGTGCAGAAAACAGATGGATCTTGGAGGATGATAGTAGTATCATAAACTTAACCAGGCAGTGACTTCAATTACAACTGCTGTCCCAGATGTGGTGTCATTGCTTTAGCAAATCAGCACACCCCCTGGTACCTGGTATGCAGCTGTTGATCTGGCAAATGCTTTTTTCTCAATTGCCATTAGTAAAGACCACCAGAAACAGTTTGCTTTCAGCTGGCAAGGCCAGCAGTATACATTTACTGTCCTGCTTCAGGGGTATATCAACTCTCCAGCCCTATGTCATAATATTGTCTGCAGGGACCTTGATCATCTCTCTCTTCAGGATATCACACTGGTCCATTGTATTAATGATATCATGTTGATAGGACCTAGTGAGCAAGAAGTAGCAAAGACTCTAGATTTACTGGTAAGGCATTTGCATGAGAGGGGATGGGAAATAAATCCAACAAAAATACAGGGGTCTTCCACCTCAGTGAAATTTCTAGGTGTCCAGTGGTGTGGGGCATGTCAAGATATCCCTTCTAAAGTGAAGGATAAGATATTGCATCTGGCCCCTCTTATGACCAAAAAAGAGGCACAACACTTAGTTGGTATCTTCGAATTTTGGAGACAAAACCTTCCTCTTTGGGTATACTACTCTGGCTCATTTACTGTGTGCCCAGAAAAGCTGCTAGTTTTCATTGGGGACCAGAACAAGAGGAGACTCTGCAACAGATCCAGGCTGCTGTGCAAGCTGCACTACCACTTGGGCCATATGATCCAGCAGATCCAATGGTGCTGGAAGTTTCAGTGGCAAATAGAGATGCTTCCTGGAGCCTTTGGCAGGCCCCTATAGGAGAATCACAATGCAGACCCTTAGGCTTTTGGAACAAAGCCCTGCCATCCTCTGCAGATAACTACTCTCTTTTTGAGAAACAGCTTTTTGCCTGCTACTGGGCCTTAGTAGAGACTGACCGCTTAACCATTGGCTGTCAAGTTACCATGAGACCTGAGTTGCCTATTATGAACTGGGTATTGTCTGTCCTACCAAACTCTAAAGTTGAGAATGCACAGGAGCATTCCATAATAAAGGAGAAGTGGCATATACGAGATAGGGCTCAAGCAGGCCGTGAAAGCATAAGTAAGTTGCATGAGGAAGTAGTGCAAATGCTCACGGTCACTGAGCCTGCTATATTACCTTCTCTTTCCCTAACCACAGCTTTGGCCTCTTGGGGAGTCCCTTAAAATCATTTGACTTAGGATGAGAAGTCTCGGGCCTGGTTTACAGATTGTTCTGTATGCTATGCAGGTACCACCTGAAAGTGGACAGCTGCTACACTGCAGCCCTTTTCTGGAACATCCTTGAAGGATAGTGGTGAGGGCAAATCCTCCCAGTGGGCAGAACTTTAAACAGTGCAACTGGTTGTTCATTTTGCTTGGAAGAAGAAATGACAGAGGTGTGTTTGTACACTGATTCATGGACTGTTGCAAATAGTTTAGCTGGACAGTCAGGGATTTGGAAGGAATATGATTGGAAAATTGGTGACAAAGAGGTCTGGGGAAGAGTTATGTGGATAGACCTTTCTGGGTGGGCAAAAAACATGAAAATATTTGTGTCCCATGTGAATGCTCACCAGAGGATGATTCAGCAGAGGAAGATTTTAATAAGTGGATAAGATGACCCGCTCTGTGGCTAATGCTCAGCCTCTTTCCCCAGCCACTCCTGTCATTGCCCAATGGGCTCATGAACAAAGTGGCCACTGAGGTAGGGATGGAGGTTATGCATGGGGTCAGAAACATGGACTTCCCCTCACCAAGGCTGACTTGGCTACAGCCACTGCTGAATGCCCAATCTGCCAGCAGCAGAGACGCACACTCAGCCCCCGAAATGGCACCATTCCTTGAGGTGACCAGCCTGCTACCTGGTGGCAGGTTGAATACATTGGGCCACTTCCACCAAAGAAAGGGCAGCAATTTGTTTTAACTGGAATAGACACATACTCTGGATATGGGTTTGCATTTCATGTACGCAATGCTTCTTCCAAAACTACCATCCGTGGACTTACTGAATATTTTATCTACCACCATGGCATTCCACACAGCATTATTTCTCATCAAGGAACCCATTTCACAGCAAATGATGTGCCAGAATGGGCACATGCTCATGGAATTCACTGTTCTTACCATGTTCCCCATCACCATGAAGAAGCTGGATTGATAGAATGGTGGAATGGCCTTTTGAAAACTGAATTATGGCACCAACTATGTGGTAATACTTTGCAGGACTGGGGCAATGTTCTCCAGTAGGCTGTGTATGCTCTAAATCAGAGTCCACCCTATGGAGCTGTTTTTTACATAACCAGGATTCATGGGTCCAGGAATCAAGGGGTGGAAATGGGAGGGGCTCCACTCACTATTATGCTTAGTGACCCACTAGGAAAATTTTTGCTGCCTGTTTCTGCAACCCTAAGCTCTGCTGGTCTACAGAGCTTATTTCTGAAAGGAGGAGTGC
Organism: Cabassous unicinctus; assembly: GCA_029593785.1. Classification (NCBI taxonomy): domain Eukaryota; kingdom Metazoa; phylum Chordata; class Mammalia; order Cingulata; family Chlamyphoridae; genus Cabassous; species Cabassous unicinctus. The sequence continues at coordinate 10,973 of JAQZBX010009857.1, forward strand.
TGCCACCAGGGAACACAACAATGATTTCATTGAACTAGAAGTTAAGACTGGCACCTGGACACTTTGGGCTCCTATTACCTCTGAATCAACAGCAAAGAAGGGAATTACTGTACTGGCTGGGGTGATTGATCTTGACTATCAAGGGGAATTAGGACTGCATCTACATAATGAGGGTAAAGAAGAGTTTGCCTGGAATACAGGAGATCCTCTAGGGTGTCTCTTAGTACTGCCATGCCCTGTGATTAAAATAAATGGAAAGTTGCAACAACCCAATCCAAGCAGGACTAACAATGCCCCTGAACCTTCAGGAATGAAAGTTTGGGCCACTCCACCAGGTAAAGAAATCACAGCCAGCTGAAGTGCTTGCTGAAGGTAACGGGAACATGGAATGGGTAGTGGAAGAAGGTAGTGATAAGTATGAACTTCGTCCACATGACCGGTTACAGAAACGAGGACTATAATAGTCATGAAGCTTTCTTGTTTCATTATGAGTATGGTTGTATATGTGCACAAACCAAATTTCTTTATTTTCTTCCCTGACATTTTCCTTTATCATATGACAAGTTGTATTAGTTTCATGTAATAATATTTAAGGATGTCAAGTTTAAGAGTGACTATTATGCAAGGACTTGCACCCTATTCTGTAGGGAATTAATGCGTTTCTTGTTGTATGCAGGAGAGTTGAACATTGCTAGTCAGAAATATATATACTTGCATGCCTGTTATTGTTTTTACTTATAGACTAAGTATGGTTTAAAGTAATGTGTATGGTTGCTGAGTTGACAAAGGGTGGACTGTGATGGTTAGGCTAATGTGTCAACTTGGCCAGGTAATTGTGCTTAGTTGTTTGGTCAAGCAAGCACTGGGCTAATTGTAATACACTTTATGGACTTCAGTCATCCGTGAGTTTACTGCATAGATGCTTCATTACATCTGCATCAACCAGGGAGATTGCCGTCAGCAAGAAGTGACTCTTTATCCAATCAGTTGAATTCCTTAAAAAGGGAAATGATTTCAGCATTCAGAGAGAATTTCCCAGTTCGTCTTTGGACAGCCAGCGTCTCCCAGAAATTCATCAAGGACTTTCATTGGACTTTCATTGGAGCCCTTGGTTTGCAGCCTGACCGCGGAGCCTGGACTTGTGCATCCCCACAGTCATGTGAGAGACTTATAAAATCTCATACTATTTACAGATATCTCCTGTTGATTCTGTTTCCTTAGATAACTCTGACTAATACACTCATTATCATTGGTTCATGACCCAGTCACATTATCATTCTTGCCTTTATATAAATATATTCCAAATTAAAACATTTTAATAAAGAAATTGGCTATGATGCCTTCCTTGTCCTCTAAATCACTCTAATTATACTTATGCTCAGGATCTGTGATTCTTGTCTTCTCTATACAAAGTCAAGTGTTTATATTGTCCTATATAAATAATCCAGATATGCTAGGCCTTACAGCCTGTGACTATAAGGACAGGTAGGACTTTCTTTTCATAAACAAAGTGTGATGGGATGTTTCTCCATTGGATTGACTGCCTGCAAATAACATCCTCAAAGTATCTCCCATCTATTACTGATATTCTCTCAGAGAATCATATTCTCCAAACCAGTTATCAGATGAATTCATCATGCAGTATCCTCCCTGTTCTGACTCTTCTACTTCAATACTCACTTGTTCACATCTGCTGCCTTCACAGCTGCTTGGAGAAGCATTACTGCTGTTAATGCCCACCATGAAAACATGAACCCAGGGACAAAAGTTACTGTTTCAGTTGCTTCCAAATTTCTGCAGAATACTTGAGCAAGGCATGAAGGAGAATGGTTACTTTCCCTACCCTATGCCTCACCTTGTCACCTGGGTCCAAAGCAGCTTTATTTGTGGCCAAAGCTAAACGATCTTTTCAGATTATGCCTCAGTGTCTCTGTGCACAGAAGATCTGAAATAGCCCCAAGGAATAGATCAGGAACAGATGCCATGTCACACCCTTTGTCATTCTCCTTTCTTCTCCCACTGCTCTGACTCCATTCAGAGTTCCTCCATTTTTTTTCCAGTTACAAGATATGAATTTCTATGCTTGTCAGTGGATACAAATGGATACTAGTAACTGGGAGCATAGGTGTTCTTACACTAGTTGTTTCTAGCCCATTACAATTTTTTTTCTGCTTCATTTAGCAGTAGACGTCCTAAACAAAATTTAACATACAGATCAAGAAAGCAGAACTTTAATTTGCCATCCCTACAGAGAATTTAATTCTCTGACAATAGAGCCAGAAAGAACCTAAGGTTTTTATATTTTTATGCAGGATTGTACCTCAAAAGGAGTCTTGTGAGTAAAATAGATAATGAGTATAATAATTTCCTACCTCATCTCCCTCCAAGACTCTCTCACTGAAATGCTATGGTAGTGGTTTGCTTCCTTCCTCTTTGGTCAGAAAAGTCTACGATTAACAAATGACAGGACACTGCTGTCCCGATGCTCCTTCTCCATTCTGGATGGCAGCTGGTTCCCATAGTTTGAGGACCACAGTTCTGGGGTAAATTGCTATCTTTCATGAATTTCAGTCACAATTCAGGAGCCACCTCCTTAGTGTTTGAGCATAACAGACAACCCAGCTGAGTCCCTATGCGTCAACTTGCTTTCAGATGCTAAATTTGAAAACTACAAGCTCCTGGTTAAATAAGGAGGGATATTTCTAGTTCACAAGGAAAAAAGTCATGGTTGATTTTGGCAACTTAATATTAGAAAGTTGTAGATGAGTGGAGAGTGGGATATCTACTTAAACAAGACTTATGTATACAAAATATCTTAATAAAAGTGTCCATTTGGCTGAACATTTAAAAAATTGTAAGCATTATTAAAAAATAAATTTAATTTTTGATAGTTATTACATTGCTACTATGTGCCAGTCATGATCCAAAGTTACAGTGATAAAGATGACTAAGGTAAAAGCTCTGAACTTACAATTTTAGAAAATTTATGGCAGCATTATGGAATATGAGTGGGAGGGAGGACTTACAGGTTATTGCAGTATCCAGGCATGTAGTATTGAGTATAGGGACAGAAAGTAAAAGATAGAAAAGAATAGATTTGAGAGATAATTCAAAGAAACTACTGACATAATCTATTGAGTTTGAAGGTTGAAGGAAGTGGAGGAATATAAGATGGCTCCTAGTACTTCCTGACTGAGTAGATGGTGATGCTATTCCTTGAAACAGTGCCTTGAGAGGTGGGGCAGGCCCCTTTAATGGTTGGGTTAAGGGCAATTTTGAAATATGGACTAGAACAATTATAGGTATTGTGAGAAAAAAATTATTTTGTAATTGTGTATGTAAGCGTGTGTGTGTGACCGTGAATGGCAGAAACAGTGGCCTACATTCCTGTTGTTTATTATTAGCATGGTAGATTGAGTTCTGTATCCCAGCAAAAACACATTTTTAATCTTAATCTGAATCCCTGTGGTTGTGAACCCATTTATTTGAAGCAGTTATTGTCAGTTAAGGTGTGGCCAACTCAAGCAATCAATCTGGATTACCAGAGGTCTTGTTAAGAGTATCTGAAAGTCACAGAAGTGGGCAGGAAAGGACATCATCAAGTGATGGGAACCAGAGACACAGGCCAAGGAATCCCCAGGGTTGCTGGCAGCCAGCACCAGAATGCTATGACTCTGGGAAAAAGTAAGTGTTGCCGATATCTTGATTTTGGACTTCTAGCAACAAAACCACAAGCCAATAAATTTCTGTTAAGTCAAAATCAATTATGGTGTTTGTGATAGCAGCTCTGGCAAACTAAGACTGCCAGTTTATTGAAGATAGCTGAAGTATTTGTGTAAAGCTCAGCAACAGTCAGCTGCTCATAGAATATTTATCTTATAGTATTAAACTGAAAGTGGTGTGTGGTATGAGTTTACCAGGAGGTAAATCTCTAAACAGGTTAACAATGTAGCATGGCATCTTGCTTGAGTTTAAGCTGTATCTCCCATAGGACCTGTCAGGCATATCAGGAGATTATAGAGTGAGGCACATATGTGGTGCCACATTTTGTATGTAGTACAATGTATTACTGATATAATCCTTTAATCCTAGCCTCCAGGTGTTCATGTGTGAGTTCTAGAGGTTCAAGAATACTTGAGGGAAGCGGGTGTGGCTCAATCGATAGAGCTCCCGTTTTCCCATTTTGGGAGGCCCTGGGTTCGCTTCCCGGGGCCTCCTTGTGAGGGCAGGCCGGCCCGCACGGCACGGTGGGCTGATGCAGCAGGACCTCACAGCAAGGGGGAGATAAGCAGACACAGAAGAAACACACAGCAAATGGACACAGCAAACACAAGCAGCAAGGGGGGGATAAATAAATAAATAAATAAATCTTTAAAAAAAAAAAAGAATACTTGAAAGTGAATTCACCAAACACTTAAAGAGTGTTGGAAGCATGTGTGTGAAACAGCCCTGCCCAGGAGTGATTTTGGCACTCACTCATCATTTCAAAGGCTTCTTCAGTGAGGTGGGGAGGCTCTGGAAGCTTTGGCAGCAGCAAACAGAAAATCCCATTTGGTGAAGATATCAGTTCCCTTGATATTGGAAGGAGACAACTTGGCACAGGTACTGAGAGACATTATGCAGTATGGGTAATGGCAAAATGGCTTGCATAGGCATAAGCGATAGTGTCATAGCATTGCCACTGATCACTGCAAGGAGTCTGAGCTAGAGAGGGAAAAACGGCCCAATGACACATGGTAATGAACATATGTGATATGTCTTCCTGATGATTTTTGCTGTGGGTATGAGGGTTGGGGCTTTACATACATTTAATTGATAAATTTTTATTTATTATATTGCTAAGCACTAGAAGCCTCATAGCATTGGAGATACCTTGCCAAAGTCATATTTTCTAGAAATCGTTGAGCTGGTTTGTGATTGCATCACAGAAGAAAATTGAAGCAATGTCTTTACCAAATGACATCACTCATGTGAGACTTGTTGACATTTCTTCTGATACCTTGAAATAGGAGGCATTCACAATTATATCAGTGTCCTTACAGTAAGACAACTAGATGACACTGACATCTTTCTGTGCTAACAAACAGCAGTTTTCTTGACTAATGCATACACTGAAACTATCAAAAAGAATGTTCTAGTTTGTGAGTCCCTTTTAGAAATATTGATGGTCATCAATACTTTCAAAATGTTGTGGATTTTCTTTACTGAGTAAGCCGTTGGCTAGGAAGAAACAAAACCTAATAATATTGTGCCCTAATGAGACATAAACAGGCTTGGCCACACATCTGATTCCCTGTTTTGGAGAAGTCATATCATATGACTCCTCATTGCTTATGACATGAGAATACACCAGTATCAAAGACACTGTAAAGAATCTTATTCACTGATATGAAAGATATCAATTTCTTCAGAATCAGGTTCTTTAATCATTGCCTTTTCAAAAAAATTTGTCAAGAAATTTGAACGGGAAGTTTTTCTTTACTACAAAGGTTGCTACCTTTTAAAGTTTCACTAAACCTTAAAAAGAAGCTTCACTTATTTTGAAAGAATTGAAAAAAAAAATTCATGGAAGAGTTTGATGGGAAAAACTTTATTTATGGGTTAGCTTATTTGGTAGATATTTTCATCCTATGAATATGGCAATTTAAAAACTTTTGGCCCAGCCATCACCTGCGAATTCTATGGAAAAGAAGAACCTCTTTTGGCTAAGTTGCAAGAGGCTGAGGGGAGCTGATAAACATACAAACTTTGCAATTCTAGAAGAATTACTTCTAGAACCTTGTCACTTTGCCCATTGGAAGAAATGTTTGGATGTATCAAAGTTCTGAAGAAATTTTTGAAAGTTACCACTGCTCTGATGACTTTAACATTGAAATATGGATTTATTTTATTTTCTTGCTGACACAGACAGGATCAGTGATGCAGTACTTGTCAAAGATGACCTTATTGACAGGAACATGATGTGACTAGAATTCTTCCAAAGGGCCTTAGAGAATGTTTTGTTTCTTCACACAATCTTATCCTTGATTGTCAAAGAGAGTAATGGTTATTCTAGTTCTGAATAATATGGCAACATCACATTATCCAGTGAGCTGGGGTTTCACTACTTCTTGCCCCCAAACAACAACAAAAGCAAACAAAAAACAGCAAATCTATTGGAAATCCAAGGTATATTCTCTTTGCCACGTCAAAAACACTTAAGAACTTTTAATCAGTCTTCTTACTGAAATTTATTACTGAGCAGAATTAATTTTCTTTTTATTCCCACAATGCAATTCATTTCCATTCTATTTCAGAAAGTGGCCTTAATTTTTTTCCTGAAATATGAGAGTAAGACAGTATTATTTATTCAGAGAGTATTTTAAGAAATTCCATGTGAAGAAAATATGTTCCTAATGAAATAAAAAAATCTATGTAAAAATTATATGTAAGTGTTCTTATTCACTTTGCTGGGGAAAGGAACTCTGCCTTTCATAAATTTTGCAAAGGAATCTAGTGAGTCTCAGAAAAATTAAAAAGTACTCCACTAAATGATCTCCACAAAATTTCCATATTTAATATCCTGCAACTCTTTTTCAGAATATATAATCAGAACCAGACTTTGAAAGGATCTTAATTATTATTTGATCTAATTCCCAAACAAATATTTAAATATCTTCTCAGTGCATGGTGGGATAGCTTGATGAAGAGGGAAACGAGTTGAGGTCAGTCTCTTATCTTGACTTCCTTGATAAGGAAGAAGAGAATTTTATGCATGAAATTAAGAAGGATGCCAGAGATATAGGAAGAGAGCCAAGAAAGTTACAAGAGTGAAGAAAATAGAGACCTTCAAAAAAGAGTGTACGTACTCTTCAGATATTCAGACTCGCCCTGGACAACTAACAAAATGATGATGATGGACAACTGTCATACCAAAAAGCAGAGAGTATCTACAACTGCAAGCAAAACAGTTCCTTCCATCTGCACCATAAGATCTAAGCCCCTTCACAATCTGAGGCACAGCAGGCATCACAATCCCCAAATCTTTAAGGCTGAGGAATGAACAAACATAAGGGAGCAATGCAATCATGGACAAAGTAAACTTATTAATATTGTAGTAATGGAAGAACATGTAACATCGTTATAAAGATAGAGGTTGCCAGAGGTTCTGAGGGGATGGGGAGGGAATAATAGGTGGAACACAGAGCATTTTTAGGGCATTGGAATTAAGTGTAAATCACTATGTAAACCACAGACTTTGGTTAGTAGCAATGTTTCAACATTTATTCATCAATTGTAACAAATATACCACACAATTGTAAGATGTTATTAATAGAAAGATGTGGGAGGGGGAGGGAGGTACATGGGAATCCCTTATACCTTCCATGTAATTTTTCTGTAATCTAAAACCTCTTTTAAACTTTATTGGTGAGTGGGTATAGCTCAGTGGTTGAGTACCTGCTTCCCATATACGAGGTCCCAGGTTCAATCCCCAGTACCTCTAAATAAATAAACACATTTTATTATATTAAAAAAAGACGTTTAATCAGCCATGCAAATGATGAGAAAACAAGTAAGATAAGTGTAACAATTACTCACTCTGAGATATGTCATAATAAAAAGCACACATTGAAGAAACCAGGTAAGTAATTTCAAACCAATCTGGTTTTTCCTTTATTTATCTATATTATGGAGGAAACATAACCATGCCTAAACTTAACTTTCTCACCTTCTCTCTCATCCACTTACCTTCATTGTAGCTGCTCCTCTGGCACCGTCTTTTAACCTTCTCCCAAATTTTCTCCACATTCTTTAACTGTTTGCCTTTTTAACACCCCTTCCTCTCCCCTCTTGATCCTCCATCACAAAATCCCAAATAAAACTGTCTGGTAAGAGAAGACTCTTCTTGGTGGGAAGGTAAGAAAAAGAAACAGAAAAACCAGACATCTTTGGTTGGGAAAGGTGACAGGGGGAATACCTGTAAGTTAACTGTTTTGGGTGAGTCACATGATGAACGTAGATTTTGGAGATTTGAGGCTTGCTCTTCCCAAGAATGGCTTTAGTGAATTGATGGGATTGGAGGTCACACTAGAATGCATAGGGCAAATGTTGGAACTGAGACAATGAAAAAGAACAAAAAATTATTATTCAAGATGTTAGCTCCTAAAGGAGCCATGAATACCACATGTAGCACATACTTTTTATGATTAGAAAAACTTGACCAGATTTGAATTCTGAAGAAAAGAATATGCTGATTTAAGGATGGATATTTAATCAGAAAAGGGAAACTTGATGGGTAACTACCCCTGAGAAGAAGATGAGACAAGATAAAGCCAATGTGGGAATATCAGAAATTCAGATACATAATTAAGTAGGAAATTGAGGCAAGTAATGTCCTTTTTTAGGGAAGTAGGAAAAGAGGTTTCTCCAGAGGGAGGAGGAGTAAAAGTCTCAGAAAGAGTGGTGACATTTTGAAATAGGGGAGGGAAATGAAAAGCATTAGCTCTGCAGACACTAAAGGACAAATACTGTATGATTGCACTATTATGAACTAAATAATATTGTGTAAACTCATGGAGTTAATAACTTGAATATAGGTCACCAGAAAATAGAAGGAGGGTAGAGAATGGAAGGCTGAGAGTTAAACTGTGCAGAATTGTTAAGAAAGTTGTTTGTAAATCTTTGGAAATAAATAGAAATGGTTAAAGCATATCATGGTGTTTGTAACTAGCAGAGCTATTATACGGGTATGACAGTGGTTGAAAGGGAAAGTCTAAGGTCATGTATATTACTAAAAAGAAAACTAAAAACTGGAACATATGAATGTATAAGATAGTAAAACCTCATGTAAAACACAAATTTGGAGGGATATTGCATATATAAAACCGTTTTATACAAACTATAAATACAAATATACTAGAGAGAAGGAAAAAGAATAGCAGCTATGTACAGCAGGTGAGGCATAGAGAGATTGAGAGATGATGAGTTTTGTTTGTTTTCTGTTTATTATTATTGGAATAATGAAAGTGCTCTGGGAATGATTGGGATGATGAATGCACAAATATATGATTACACCAAATGCCATTGATTGTACTCTTTGGATGGATTTATGCTTTATTAATATGTAACAATAAAATTGATTTGTTAGGAAAAAAGTATTGGCTCTGAAGAATTTTCGTTTTGAAAGTGAAAAATTTTAATAACTTCAACAATCTTAGTGCAAGAATTGCTTCTCTGGTCCTAAAATTAGCAGAAAATGATAAATAAGAACTATGAAGAAGATGAACTTCATTAATATAGAACTCCTTAAACTATTTCAATCTGAAAAGCAAGGGGGTATCCTAAGCCTCAAGACAGTTAAAAATTTTTTTTTTTTGCATTTGTTGAAAACGACCAAATGTAGTAACATTAGCTGCCATAACAATTGGAAGAACGTCTCATTTCCTTCAAGTGTAGGCAAATGGAGGATGTGTGCTGCATTTTATTTTTATGGTCCTCCTTACAGGCAATGTCAGCTGTTTTTAGATTGACAATAAAAATCCTTATTGCTAGGGGAATTATATTTCAGAAGCTTTTTTCTCTAACTTTTTTCTTTTCTAGAACTGTTTTGAAGAGAGAGAGAGAGAGAGAGAGAGAGAGAGAGAGAGAGAGAGAGAGAGAGAGAGAAACTGAACATGTTTGAACAGTTCCATTATAGCTTAAGCATCCAATGTCATTGGTGGAGAATGGGATGCAGGCTGCAGTTGCAGACAAATTATTGGTTCTTTTTAATTGATTCCTCAGTGTTTCAAGAAAAATGGTTATAGAGCTGTTTGTTTTTAAAACTACTTCATATATCACAGTAATGCTATTCTTTAAAATTCACAAGCACATGTATATTAATTTTTGATATTCTATTTCTCTTCCTTTTGGCATAATGTATAGTATCAGATATATAAATATTTACCCACTTTTAGGTTCTTTGGAATCTCAGGCAGCACCACACTTATTTGTCAATATGATACAATATTTTTCATTCTTTGATTAATTGCTTGATTAATCCACCAGCACCTGTTTTTTAAATGCCTACTATATACCAGGCCTTGCGCTGGGGTCTTAAGGCTATAGTGATGAATGCATAAATCTACTTCTTATTTTTAAGGAGCATACAATCTAGTTACTATTTCTTCCAAAGGATAGATATTCATAATATATGTATGCACTCAGATTTGATATATACATTTCACCTGGGAGAGCAAATCAAAAGATCCTGTATGTATCAGCAAAGAACTAGTCTAATATTCCAAGTGAAGGATTAGGAATATACTAATTAAAATAGCTATACTTATAAAATTGCTTGCTATGAACAATAACTTGTCCTTAGCCTCTTATATACATATTAATTGCCTCATCAATACTATGAGATAGATATTAACATTCCCATTTTATAAATGTGTTAAGTAAATTGCCTAAGTGGTAAAGATTTCACTCCAAATACTCTGACTCCAGAATATGTTCTTTACTGCTTTGCTGTATAACTTTGGCATATTAAGCACTTAAAATTATAGAATTAAAATTTAAAAGTAAAAGAGCAGTGTTCTCAACTAAAGCCCAATGGGACATTAGACAACGTTTGTAGATATTTCTGGTTGTCACAACTTGGGTAGCGATTTCTACAGGCATCTAGTGGGTAAATACTAGGGATGTTGCTAGACAGTTTGCAGTTCAGGCCCACAACAAAGAATTATACAGTGCAAAATGTTGATAGTGATATTAGAAACAAGATGGTGGTACTGTTCCCTCATAGAATCTTTGAACAATTAGCAAAATCTGAAACAGCCATCTTCCTCAAAATTCCAGAAAACAGTTAAAGGGTTGCAGTATCTGGGTGAATGCCAAATCCAGAAAATTTAGCTTTAAAAATGGTAAGAGAAATGCATGGCACCCAAGCTGGCCCTCCCCCCACCCCTTTCCCAGTACAGGGTGGAGCTGGCTTTGATCTCATTGTAGGTCCCTGACCCTGTTCTGGAGGGAGCAGAGTAACCCCCATGCACATATTTGGGTGCCTGTATGTTAATGCCATCTATTGGGTGGTGTATTAGTCAGCCAAAGGGGTGCTGATGCAAAATACCAGAAATCGGTTGGTCTATTATGAAAGGTATTTAATGGGGGTAGAAGTCCACAGTTACCAGGCCATAAAGTGTAAGTTTCTTCCCTCACCAAAGTCCATTGCCATGTGTTGGAGCAAGACAGCTGCCGGCATTTGCCAGGGTTCAGGCTTCTTGGATTTCTCTCTTCCCGGGGCTGCGTTTCTCTCCAGGCTTAGCTCCTGTTTCCTCCACAAGGCCAGCTGTAGACTATGAGGTTCTCTAGGCTTTGCTTCTCTCCACAAGACAAGATATGAACTCTCAGGTGAATGGCTCGTCTCTATCCTGGGGCCTTCTCTCCTTCCTCACCAGAACTCCAACATCAAAACTGCTTCAACTCTGTTCTTTGCATTGCCTTTTATATTTGATCCCTGCCCCACCGACATGGCCCAGTTAATGCCCTAATCATAACTTAATCATGCCCAGAATAACAGACCAGTTTACAAGCATAATCCAATATCTATTTTTGGAATTCATGATTACATCAAACTGCCAAACTGCTACAGGTAATAACCTAAAAGATTGAACCAGGAAACTCCTGTCTGCTTCCCCTTCCCAGAACTTGCCTGTAGGCAGAAGCAACTTGCAGAAAGCTAAAGCAGCATAAGAAATAATTAGGTGAAATGAAAAATTCTCTAAAGGGTTTGTACAATAGTTTGGACTTGCAGAAAAAAGAATCAGTGAACTTGCAGATAAGAAAATTGAAATGATTCAGGCTGAGGAGAAGAAATGAAAAAGAGTAAAATAAATAAGAATGAAAAAAAGTGTATAGAGCCAAAGAGACCTGTGGAACAATTTCATGTGCACCAATATATGCATTATGGAAGAACCAGAAGGAGAAGAAAGAGAGAAAAGTGCAGAAGTAATTCAAAGAATTAATGGTAGAAAATTTCCTGAATTTTATGCAAGACATAAATATGCACATTCAAGAATTCCAATGAATTCCAAACATGATAAACTCAAAGTGAACAACATGCAGACACATAGTAATCAAATTGTTGAATATCAATGCCAAAGAAAGAGTTGTAAAGGCAGCAACAGAAAAGCAACCTGTAATGAGCAAGGAAATCCTAATAAGATTAAGTGCTGATTTCTTATCAGAAATGATGGAGGCAAGAAGGTAGTGGGATGAAATATTTAAAGTTCTGAAAGAAAATAATTGCCAACCAAGAATTTTTTATCTGGCAAGACTGTCTTTTAAAAATGAGGGAGAGATTAAGTCATTTCCAGATAAACAAAAGTTGAGGGAGTTTATCGTCATTAGACTTGTCCTACAAGCAATGCCAAGGGAAATTCTTCAGACTGAAAGGAAAGGACACTGGACTGCAAATCAAAGTGGCATAAAGAAATAAAGACCTCTTGTAAAGGTAACCATATGGGTAATTTAAATGCCAATGCTATTGTATTTTTTTGTATGTGACTCCACTTTTTATTTCTTACAGGTTCAAAAATGCTAATGCACAAAAAGTAATGATAAATCTATTGTTTGGGACATAAAATGAATAAAGACATAATTTGTAACAAGTACAACAAAAAGGTTTAAGTAAGAACAGTATATTTGTATGCTATTGAAGTTAAGTTAGTGTCAAATCAAACATGATTGTTATAGATTTAGGATCTTACATTTAAACCCCATTGTAAGCACAAATAAAATCTATGAGAAATATATATGGAAAAAATGAGAAAAAGTCAAAATGTTACAATATAAAAAATGAATTAAATATGAAAATATGCATTAATGGAAGAATTGAGGGCTAAAAAATATAGAACTTACAAAATCATATAACAAATTGGCAAAAGGAAGTCCTGCATTATTAGTAGTTACTTTCAATGTAATTTGATTAAACTCTCCAGTCTAATCTCAGAGATTGGCAGAATGGATAAAAAAGCATGACCCAACTATATGCTGTTTACAAGAGCTGCACTTTAAAATTAAAGACACAAGTAGTTTGAAAGTGAAAGCATAGAAAAATATACTAAGCAAATAGTAACCAAAAGAGAACAGGAGTAGCTATACTAATATCAGATAATCAAAATCTGTTACAAGAGACAAAGAAGGCCTCTATTTATGAAAAACGTGTCAATTCAATGAGAAAACGTAACAATTATAAATATATAGGTACCTAACAGCAGATCCCCCAAATTTATGGATATATATTGACAGATTTGATGGGAGAAATAGATGGTCATATATGAGTAGTAAGAGACCTAATACACCATTTCAGTAATGGACCAAACATCTAGACAGAAGATCAGTAAGGAAATAGAAGACTCTTTAGTAGGAAAAAAAGAAAGACTAAGAAAAAAAAAAAAAGAAATTAAAGAATACAAAACAAAAAATAAGACTCTCAAGTACACTAGGATGATTCTCCAGGATGGACTATGTGTTAGGTCAAAAAACAAGTCTCAAAAAAAAAAAAATATTGAAATTATACAAAGTATCTTCTCTGAAACAATGGAATAAAGACCAGGAAAATTCACAAATATGTGAAAGTTAAACAATGCACTCTTTTTAAAAAAATTAGAGGTGTTGTAAATTTACACAACAATCATGCATAACATACAGGAGTCTCATATTTCACCCCACCACAAACACCTTGCATTGTTTTGGAACATTTGTTACAATTTATGGAAGAATATCATCAAAATATTACTGCTAACTATAGTCCATAGCTTACATTTGGTGTATTTTTCCCACAAATCATCCTATCATTAACACTATTTACAAGTATTGTATATTTGTTATAGTTCATGAGAGAACGTTCTCATATTATACCATTAACCCCACAGTCCATCATCCACCACAGAGTTCACTGCGTTATATGGTCTCATGCCTTGTACAATCCATCCAAAGTGTACATACAGTGGCTCTCCATTTCATCGGTGTTGTGCTGTCATCACCCCAGTCAATTCTAGAATGCTTTCATTACTCCAGAAGGAAAAACCCCATACCTCTTTACACCCCCATTGTTGACCCTTAGCTTGATATAGTAGTTTCTTTGTCAATGAGGAAAAATATTACAATATTATGGTTAACTATAGTCCATAAGTTATATTAGTTGTATTTCCCCCTGTATTACCATATTCTTAACCCCTTGTAATAGTGACATACATTTGTTCTAGTTCATAGAAGAACATTCTTGTATTTGTACAATTCTCATCCACCACCAAGTTCACTATGATATACAGTTCCTAGATTATCTTCTAGCTTTCTTTCAAATAACATTTACATCCATAGAATACCTGTTTCAGGCACAATCAAATTTATAAATCAGCAGTGTTAGTTATACTCACTATAACATGTAACCCTCAACTCTATCCATTTCCACACATTTACAATCAACCTTATTAAAAATTCTACCTACATTAAGAATCAGCTTCCCCTACTCAGCCCTCATTCTATCTCCTGGTAACCTATACTCTAGTGTTTAATTCCATGGGTTGACTCATTGTATTTAGTTCATATTAGTGAGACCATACAATATTTGTCCTTCTGTGTATGGCTTATTTAACTCTACATAAGGTTCTCAAGCTTCATCCATGTTGTTAATGCATTGAAATTTCATTTCTTCTTGTAGCTAAATATATTCCATCATATGTGTATACCACATTTTGTTTATTCATTCATCAGTTGATGGATACTTGGGTTGTTGCCATTTTTAGCAATTGTGAATAATGCCATTATGAACATGGGTGTCCAAATATCTGTTTGTTTTCCTGTTTTCAGTACTTCTACATATATTCCTAGTAGCAAGATTGTCGGATAATATGGCAGATCTGTATTTAGCTTCCAGAGGAACCACCAAACTGTCTTTCACAGAGGCTGCACCATTCAACCTTTCCACCAACAGTGAAGGAGTTTCCAATTTGTCCATATCCTCTCCAGCACTTGTAGTTTCCTGTTTTTTAAATATTAGTCATTCTATAAAGTGTGAAATGATATCCAATTGTAGTTTTGATCTGAATTTCCTTAATAGCTAGTGATGTTGAATATCTTTTCATCTGCTTTTTGGCCATTTGTATTTCCTCTTTGAAAAAATATCTGTTCAGATCTTTTGCCCATTATTTGTCTAGGCCACTTGTCTTTTTATCTTTGAGTTGTATCATCTCATTACATAATAACATGGAAAGCAAATTCTTATTGGATGTGTGGTTTCCAAAGATTTCCTCCCATTGAATAGGCTGCATTTTCACCTTCTTGCAAAAGTTACTTGTAGCACAAAAGTGTTTAATTTTGAAGAAGTCCTATTTATACATTTTTCTTTCATTGTTTGTGCTTTGGGTGTAAGACTTAAGAAACCATGACCTACAACAAGTTCTTGAAGATGTTTCTCTACATTTTCCTCTAGGAATTTTATGGTCCTAGCTTTTATATTAAGGTATTTGATCAATTTGAGTTAATTTTTGTATAAGGTGTGAGGTAGGGATTCTATTTTTTCTTTTGGCTATGGATATACAGTTCCCCCAGCTGTGTGGGTTTGACAGCCTTGTCAAAAATCCCTTGACCATAGCTGGGAGGGTTTATTTCTGAACTCTCAGTTCTATTCCATTGGCCAATATGTCTATCTTTATGACACTATCATGCTGTTTTTATCACTGTGGCTAAGTAATATGCTTTAAATTCAGGAAGTGTGTCCTCCAACTTCTTTATTCTTTTTCAAGATATTTTTGGCTATCTGGGGCCACTTGTCCTTCCAAATAAACTTGATATTTGTCTTTCCCATTTCTGCAAAAAAAGCTGCTGGAAGTTTTATTGGGATCATGCTGATCTGTAAATCAATTTGGGTAGAATTGACATCTTAATGATATTTAGTTTTCTAATCCATGAACATGGGTTGTTCTTCCATTTCTTTAGGTCTTTCTAAATTTCTTTTAGAAATATTTTGCAGTTTTCTGAATATAGTTCCTTTATGTCCTTGGTTATGTTTATTACTAAATATTTGACTCTTTTAGTCACTATTGTAAGTGGAATTCTTTTCCTGACTTCCTCCTCAGGTGGCTCATTAGTAGTGTATAGGAATGCTATTGATTTTTTCATATTAATCTTGTATCCCACCACTTTTCTGAACTTGTTGATTAGCTCTAGTAGCTTTGTTGTGGAGTTTTTGGGGGATTTTTCTAACTATAGGATCATACCTTCAGTGAATAGTGAAAGTTTTACTTCTTCCTTTCCTATTTGGGTGTCCGTCCTCCCTCCCTCCCTCCCTCTCCCTCTTCCCTTCTCTCCTTCTCTCCTTCTCTCTTTCTCTCTCTCTTTCTTTCTTTCCTAATTGCTCTAGCTAGAACTTCTAGCACAATATTGAATAACAAAGGTGATAGTGGGCATTCTTGTCTGTTCCCAATATCAGCAGGAAATATTTCAATCTTTCACCATTGAGTACAAGGTTAGTTGTGGGTTTTTCATATATGCACTTTATAATGTTGAGAAAGTTTCCTTCTATTCTTATCTTTTGGCATGTTTTTTCTTTTTTTTAATAAAAAAGTGATGCTGTCGTTTTGCCTAATGTCTTTCTGCAGCATTTGAGATGATCATTGATTTTCTTCTATTTATTAATATGGTGTATTACATTAATTGATTTTCTTGTGTTAAAGCACCTTGCATACCTGGTATAAAACCCACTTGATTGAGATGTATAATTCTTTTAATGTGCTTTTGGATTTGATTAGCAAATATTTTGTTCAGGAATTTTGCATTTATATTCATAAGAGAAATTGTCTTGTAATTTTCCTTTTTCATAATATCTTTATCTAGCTTTGGCTTTAGGGTGATGTTGGCTTCATCAAATGACTTTGGTAGTGTTCTCTCCTATTCAATTTTTTGGTAGAGTTTGAGCAAGATTGGTATTAAATTTTCTTTAAATGTTGGTAGAACTCACTTGTGAAGCCTTCTGGTCCTGGGCTTTCATTTTTGAGAGGTTTTTGATGACTATTTCATTCTCTTTGCTTGAGATTGGTTTGTTTGAGGTCTTCTATTTCTTCTAGGGTCTGTGTAGGTTGTTTATGTATTTCTAGGAATTTGTGTCTTTTGTCTACATTTTCTAGGTTAGTGGTATACAGTAGTTCACAGTATCCTCTTATAATCCCTTTTATTTCTGTGGGGTCCACAGTAATGCCCCCCTTTTGTTTCTGATTTTATTTATTTGCATCTTCTTCCTTTTTTTTCTTTGTCAGTCTAGCTAAGGGTTTATCGATTTTGTTGATCTTCTCGAGGAACCAACTTTTGGCTTTGTTGAATCTCTCTATTGTCCCCCCCCCCCAAGTTAATTTATTTCTATTTCTGCTCTAATCTTTGTTATTTTTTCTTCTACTTGGTTTGGGATTCATTTGCTGTTCTTTTCCTGGTGTGCAGTTAGGTCTTTGATTTTAGGTCTTTCTTCTTTTTTAATGTAAGCATTGAGGGCTATAAGTTTCTCTCTCAGCATTGCCATTACTGCATCCCACAGGTTTTGATATGTTGTTGCATTTGCATGCATCTTGAGATATTTACTTATTTCTCTTGCAATTTCTTCTTTGACCCACTGATTGTTTAAGAATATGTTGTGTAATCTCCATATATTTGTGAATTTTCCCTTTTACTGCCTGTTACTGTTTTACAGCTTCATTCCATTATGATCACAGCAGGTGATTTGTATAATTTCAATCTTTAATATTTATTTTTACTTGTTTTGTGATCCAACATATGGTCTCTCCTGGAGGAAGATCCATGTACATTGAGAAGAATGCATATCCTGCTGTTTTGGCATACAATGTTCTATATATGTCTGTTTTGATTGGGGAGTTCAATCCATTAACATTCAATGTTATTACTGTAAAGGCATCACTTACCTCAACTATGCTAGCCTTTGGCTTTCCATTGTCATATCTTACTATTGTCTGTATGTTTAACCTTTTCATTACATTTACTAATAATCTTATCTCTACATTGTTCTCTACGCTTCTTTCTTCTGTCTTTTCCTTTCATGCTGCAGCACTCCCTTTAGAATTTCTTGTAAGTCTGGTCTCTAGGTGAAAAACTATCTCACTTTCAGTTTTTATGTGGAGACTTTAAAAATTCTTCTTTATGCTTACCCAGTGTCTTCTTAATATATTTTATCTCTTTAGTCACATTTTCCTTAAACTCCTTGAATTGATTTAGGAGATTTAGGAGTTTTGTGGGAGCATCACTGATTAGTTGTCTTAAATCCTGTGTCTCATCAGGATTTTTGATTTGTTCCTTTGGCTGATGATATCTTTCTGTTTCTTAGTATGGCTTGTAATTTTTTTTCCGATGTCTAGGCATCTAAATATGTTGGTGAATTTACTCTGATGGTCAATTTCTCTCTTTTGCCTAATGGTTTTGCTTCACAGCTCTTCTTTGATTTTTGATTCAACTTATTCTAAATCTTTAAAATTGCCCTGCTTAAGTTTTCAATACAGGGCCAAGGAACCACTAATGGGGCACAGACCAGATTCAAGTGGGCCTGGGGAGAGGGATATGAGAGACTCTAAAAAGTTTTTTTTCTTTCACTTTCCTGGCCTGCCAGCAGATGACACTGTTTTGCAAAATTTCCATGGAGATGAATATTTCAACCTCCACTGGCTTGTGTTCCTCGGCCAGCCAGAGCTGCAATTGAAAGTGCAAATTTACTGAAAAGAAACCAAACTTAGCCTTGCACTGCACCCTCCTTCTTTCCAGTGAAGAAATGATCTGTTTCCATCTCATTTGGCTGCCCAGCTGAGGGTTTTACCTTGGCCATTTGCCTTGAGAATGGGGGATGGATGTCATTCCCAGCCACAGGATTGAGTAACTCATGATTTTTGTTTCAGCCTCATCATCTCATCCCTCTCCTTCCTGGAGGATATGTACAGCACTCTTCTGGTCTGCAGATCCCCAAAGCATTTCCCTCAGACAGTTTTTACCCTTCCTTCATTGTTTTTGTAAGAGAATTAAGCCCTGCTATCTATTGCAATGCCATCTACCCCTAAACAATGCACTCTTAAATAACCAATGAGTCAAAGGAGAAATCACAAGGGAAACACAGAAATATCTTGAGGCAAATGATAACAAAAACGCAACAAACCCAAACAAGGCAGTGGTGAGAAGAAAACTTATAGCACTAAATTCTTATACTAAAAAAGAAAAAGGTATCAAATTAGAGAACTACCTTCACAAATTGAATATCTAGATAAAAGAAGAGAAAATAAACTTGAAGTGAGAAGAAGGAAGGAAATAACAAAGATTAGGGTGGAGATAAATGGAATAGAGAATAAAGATTAAAAAAACAATAAAGAAAATCTACAAAATTAAGAGTTGGTTCTTTGAAAAGATCAATACAATTGATAAACTTGTAGCTGGACTGACCTTGAAAAAAAGAAAGAGGCACAAATGAAAAGGGTTACATTAATACCAACCCCACAGAAATAAAAAAGGATTATAAGGGGTATCATGAACAATGGTACATCAACAAATTAGATAACCTAGATGAAATGGACAATTCTTAGAAACACACAAATGACCTTCTCTGACTCAGGAAAAAACAGAAGATCTCAACAGACAAATAACATGCAAAAAGATCAAATCAGTTATCAAAAACTTCCCCCCAAAAGAAAGCCCAGGACCAAACATCTTCACTTGTGAATTTTACCAAACATTCTAAAAAGAATTAACAACAATTCTGTTCAAACTCTTCCAAAAAATTAAGAGGAGGTAATAGTCCCTAATTCATTCTACAAAGCCAACAATACCCTAATACCAAAGCCAGATAAAGATGCCATATGAGAAGAAATTTATAGGCCAATATCCCTTATGAATATACATGCAAATATGCTCAACAAAATACTAGCAAACAGAATTCAATAGCACCTTAAAAGAATTACATACCATCATCAACTGGGATTTAATCCATGTATTCAAAGATGGTTCAACATGAGAAAATAAATTAATGCAATATACCTCATTAATAGAACAAAGGAAAAAACACAAGATCATCTCAATTGATGTAGAAAAGGCATTTGATAAAATTCAGAACCCATTCTTGATAAAAATATTTAGAAAACTAGGAATAGAAGGAAATTTCCTTAACATGAAAAAGGGCATATATGAATAACGTATAGCTAACATCATATTCAATGAACTACTGAAAACTTTTCCTCTAAGATCAGGAAAAGGACAAGGATGCCTACTCTTATTCAACATTATTCTGGAAGTTCTAGCCTTAGCAATTAGGCAAGCAAAAGAAGTAAAGTCATCCAGTTTGGAGTGGAAGAAGTAAAACTTTCATTATTTGTATATTACATGATCCTATATATAGAAAATCCTGAGAAATATAGAACAAACTTACTGCAGCTAATATACAAATTCATCACAATGTCAAGGTACAAGATCAACAGGCAATAATCAGTAGTGTCTTCATACTACCAATGAATAATCTTAAAATGAATTCAAGAAAAAAATTTCATTTACAATAGCAATTATAAGAATCAAATATTTAGGAATAAATTTAAGGGTGTATAGGATTTATACATGGAAACCTACAAAACATTGATAAAAGAAATCAAAGATGACCTAACTGAATGGAAGAACATTCCATATTTATGGATTGGAAGACTAAATATTGTCATGATGTCAATTCTAACCCAAAGTAATTTACAGATTCAATGCAATCGCTATAAAAATCCCAACAGCCTTCTTTGCAGAAATAGGAAAGTCAATCATCAAATTTATATGGAAAGATATGGGGCCCTGAATAGCCAAAACCATCTTGAAAAAGAAAGATGAAGTTGTAGCATTCATACTTCCTGATTTTAAAACTTGTTACTTAGCTACACTAATCAAAACAGCAGGTAGTTGATTGAAGTTTCCATCAACTGATGAATGGATAAACAAAATGTGTTAACTACATGCAATGGAATATTATTCAGCCATTAAAAGGAATGAGTTCTGATACATGTGACAATGGATGAAACTTGTGGCAGTTTGATATTATTGATGAATTCCAAAAAGAAATATAGATTATGTTTGTAAACTGGTCTTTTCCTCTGGACGTGATATCCTTTGATTGTATTAAATTCAAAGATTACATTTACTTGATTAAATTAAGATTAAGGCTTTGATTTTTCAGTAGGGCCTTGAGTCCCTGCCCTCTTGGTGGGCAGACACACAGAAAAAGACACGGCAGAGGAATAGAGACAGCTCATTAGACAGAAGAGAGATGATAGTTTATAGCTGATCTAGTGAAGAGAACAGAACAGCTGAGCCTGGAAAGAAATGAGCCCCAGGAAGAGAGACGAGCCTTATGCCAGCCTACAGCTGAGATTGGAAGAAGCTGGGACCACGGAGCCTTAAGAAGAAGAAGGAAGGCTGAACCCTTGCAGACACAAATGACTTTGAGCGAGAAAGTACCTCTTATGGTACTTTGAGTTGGACTCTTTAGGGCCTTGTGACTGTTAGATTCTACCCCAAATAAATATCCATTATAAAAGCCAACAGATTTCTGGTACTTTGCATCAGTATCCCTTTTGGCTGACTAATACAAACCTTGACTACATCATGTTAAGTGAAATAAACCAGACACAAAGGGACAAATAGTGTATGATCTCAATGATATTAAATAATTAGAATAAGCAAATTCAGTGAGAGAACTGGTAATTAGGGGGTAGATTAGGTGTAGGGAATTGGTAGTTAATGCTTATTTGGTACAGAGTTGTTGTTTGGGTTGATGGAAGAGTTTTGTTAATGCATTCTGGTCTTGGTTGTGCAACATTGTTAAAATAATTAACAATAATGAATTGTATATTTGAATGTGTTTAAAAGGGAAAATTTTTAAGGTATGTATATGTTACTAGGAAAAAAATAGTACTGTAGAACATAAACAGTGAGCCTTGATGTAAACTATGGCCTATAGTTAATAGTATAATTATAAAAATATTGTTTTATCAGTTACAACAAAGGTGTCACACTAATGCAAAGTGTTAATAGTAGGATAAATTGTGTGTTGGGGTCAATGGGGACTCTATTTTTTTGCATTTAAAAAATTTATTTATTTATGTATGTATGTATGTATTTTATTGAAGTGTATCACTCATACATGAATATACATAAACAATAGGTATATAGTAAAAGTTGTGAGGGAAGCGGGTCTGGCTCAATGGATAGAGCTCCTGTTTACCATATGGGAGGCCCCGGGTTCGCTTCCCGGGGCCTCCTTGTGAAGGCAGGCCGGCCGGCCCGTGCAGTGCGGTGGGCTGATGCAGCAGGACCTCATAGCAAGGGGGAGATAAGCAGACATGGAAGAAACACACAGCGAATGGACACAGTAAAACACAAGCAGCAAGGGGGGATAAATAAATAAATAAATAAATCTTTAAAAAAAAAAAAAGTTGTGAACTTATGAAATAAACATACATAACATCATACAGGGGTCCCATACATCATCCCACCACCAATACGTTGCATTGTTGTGAACCATTTGTTACAAACTATACAAGAGCATCTTCAAAATATTACCAACTATAGTCCATATCTTACATTTGGTGTATTTCCCCCCCAACCCACCCTATTATTTTTTAAAAATATATTTTTATTACAGAGGGTGTGAACTTACAAAGCAATCATGCACATGGGTAGAATTCCCATACAATACCCCTTCACCAATACACCACATTGTGGTGGAATATTTGTTACAGATTATGAGATAACATCATTAGACTATTACCACAAACCATGGTCCCTAGCATGCATTTGGCACACTTTTGCCATACCCACCCCCCAACATCAACACAGTACATCTTTGGCATTGATGCAAGAATATTACATTATTGGTGTTAACCACAGTCCATAGGCCATACCAATTGTATTTTTTTCATGCTTCTCCACATTCCCACTACACTGCATTAGTGACATACATCCACTCTAGTTCACAGAAGGACACTCTTGCATCTGTACCCTCAACCACCATTCTCACCTACCTCTGGGTTCACTGTGTTATTCAGTCCCTAGATTATTCTCTAGCTTTCTTTTAATTGACATTTACATCCCTAGACTACCCTTTTCAACCACAAACCCATTTATAAACCAGCTGCTGCTCACTATAATGTGTTACCATCAACTCTATCCATTTCCACAGGGGACTTTGTATTTTTTAACGATTTTTCTGTAAACCTGCAACTTCTTTTAAAAAATAATTATAAACTTTAAGAATGTTAGTAATGCTGAGGTTGAGAAACTCTTTCTGAGACAGTGCAACTTGGAAACTTAGCTGCAGGGAGCAAGAGCAAGTGCAACTTCCCAGAGTCACCAGATGGTGTTGACCCTGAGACCAGACTCAGGGTTTCCTGATTCCTGGTCTAGTTCACCCCTCTCTTCTGTTGCTGGTTTCACCGCACCAGAATGCATGTCAAACTTGCTGGGGGGCTGGGGTTCCTCACTACTGTTCAATGAGGACTCTGCTTCATTTTATTCATGGAGAAGGCCAGACCAGTCATCGGGTAAATTTGAAAGTTCACATCCTTCCACCAACCTTTCTATCTTCTTTTTCTGTTGTCTTCTGGTCACCTGAAGTTCTTTTTCTTCATATTAATGCTTTTCTTTTGCCTTTGGCTGCCCACTGCTCCAGAATCATGTCCTCCTTCCCCTATGTTGTCCCCAGTCCAAAATTACATTTTCTTTCTTCAGTCTCTTTCATCAAAATTCTCTCAACAAAATTTAATTAAATATTAGGAAGAAATCAAAGAAAACATAGTTAACCTAAGTTGAAATGTTTGACAACCGCCCCCAATCTACCCCTTCGAACCTTTCTAGAATGTTTCTTGTCAACTTAATGATTAATTGAATTAGTGTGGGGAAAATGTTGTAGGTGGAAAGACTTCTTGCTGTCCCTTGAATCATACTACATGATTATTTCATACACAGGTAATGCTTGCTATGGATGTAAGAGGGAAAGGTGTCAGCCCTGGTTACGTTGTTAGTTTTCTCAGATCTGATGAAGAAACCACCCCTGCTTTCCTTTCTAGGCCTTCTCCACTTGTCAAAAGTGTTTTGTGCTCAGGAAACCACTCTGCCCAATATGCAATATACAATTCAGAATGCATTGTGTAACCAAGAGATGGGTTCTCCAAGAGAGC